>JAPKLW010005130.1:0-22445 GCA_026898455.1 Plectranthus barbatus
TCATCTTCCTTTTAAACTGAAGTGAAAGTGAATACTCCATTAATTTGAGGATATTCTTGCAGATGGAGTATCTACCCATTTCATCATGGGAAAAGTCGCATCAAATCATGGGGGAATTCTTTGATTTATGGCAGGAAGCCCTTTCAAAAAGATCACTACCAGGTCATTTTGTACACATCGAACCAAGCTTTGCAGAGTACGGCCTCCCAGATCAATATGGCTTGCAGCACACTGCAGTTCAGTATGCCAATATCACAGCTCAAATTGTCGCAACATCGTCTGTACAGGCCCCGAGAAACTAGATTTTTAAAGACTCGACGAATCCATGTTTCCTGCATATCTGCAGCTCCCCCCCAGTTGAGTGTTTTTGGCCAGGTTCTTCCTTACAAGTTTCTGTTGCATGCCGCCTTCACACTAGGCCTATTCTTGATAAGGAAGCGCGTAAATGGAACTGAGAGTGGTAGAGGGACTATTTTGAATTGTAATGATCGAAATATTTATGATGGATACACTGACATAGATTTATTTTTGGTTATGTAATGAAAATAGCTTGGTGTGTTGGTGTTTTTATGATCTTCACTCATGATACAGAAGCCCCTGAACTTGAAAACATGAAGCCACCCTCAAAACATCGCAGAAATCAACATAGACACTTCATAAAATATCAATCATCTCTTAATTGACGCAGGAAAATCTTGCTTTCATACATATAATATTCATACCACCATGCTAGTGTAATTTCTCCAATGTTCGACTTGTGAGCATTAATGCATATATTTGGCTACCTATTTCGTGTTATTGTTACAAATTGCATGTAATATTTTGTAACTACACCCATAAACTAAGAAATATACTCGTGATGTTTTTTTTTTTTTTTTTTCTGAAATTCTGTGAATCAAATATAAATTAATTAAGAATGATCTAGTTTTATAATGCCATATATTGAACACTACCACATATACAAGTCTGCTGTTCTATATCCAAAATCAGAACTTGCTAACAAGTATAACATCCATGTCTTGTAACCAAAGTAGCAAGAAAGTAGTCAAATACGAAGATCGCGACAAAAAACAAAAATCTGAAGCAGAAGTGGAGAAGAAGAAGAAGAAGAAGAAGAATGAGGCTGAGGTGGTGAAGGAAGAAGAGGCATCATCTAAAGAACATTGGAGCTCAAAACCTATCTCAGAATACGTAATTCCTGATTCTATCCCTGATCTTAATTCAATACCTTTTGATCCTAATGCTGATTTTCGTAATGTCTACAAAAAATTCCCAGATAACCAAGGATCATAAGATGTGTAGTGTATAAGATCACTCTTCTAGACTACTCTACTGTGTAAATGTGATAATCAATTATTAAGTAAACATATGGTTTGATGACTGATGAGAGTATGAATATTAGTGAGAAGCATTAGGTGGAAGAACAACAGCAATGCTCATGCTCATGCTCATTCATACTGCACAACAATCATACACATTATTATCAAAGCTGATACGCCATAGAAATGCTTCGCAAACCAACACAATTTATTCATCAAGTTACTTGGATCAACAAGAGAGAACACAACCATGGAATGAAAAGTGGAGAAATGAATGCCTTAAAGACTGGCCGCTTGAACAGACGCCGGCAGCGCGTAATCAAGCACCAGCACCTCGTCAAGAAACTCCCTAACCTTAGCCTTCTCCTCATTCGCAATCTCCGATTCCGATTCCGCACCCAACGCTTCCAGCTCCTTCGCCCCCTTCAACACAGCAATCGACGCGATTGAGAATCCCTTCGCTCTCCCCGGAGAGAAGTTCTCCCCAACCGTCAGCTGCTCAATCGACACAAATTTATCCTTAATCCCTCTCAACACCGCCAAAACCTCGCTCTTCCCACTCTCCCCGGCCTCCTCCTTCAGCTTCAAAAAGGTCAGCCGCAGCGCCGCTCCGGCTGGAACCACCGCGGGCCCGGAGAAACCGTCGGCGACCCAATCGACAGCCATCACGTCATCCACGACGGGCTTCACGTAATTGGCGACGACGCTGACGTGGGCGGGATCGTCCGTGTAGGAGGCGAGGTCGGATTTGGATCGGTAGCGGGAGTGGAGCATATGAGTGAAGGCGAGGGAGCTGGAGCGGCAGCGGGAGACGGGGCCGGCGGAGATGTGGAGGACGGAGTCGAGGGTTTCGAGGCCGTTGAGGTTGCGGAGCATGGCGTTGACGGCGGAGGGGTCGGCGTCGGGTTTCGCTTTGAAAAGCACGACGTGTTCGATGATCTGGCTGGGGTTGGTGGATGAAGCCATTCTGACGGAGAAAGGGCGGCGATAATTGAGGGGCTTGCGGCGGAATGAGGTCGGCGGGGAGTGGAGAGCGAGAGTGTTGGTGCGGACTGCAGCTCTCACACAAAGCATTGTTGTGTGCCATGGATTGGCCGCCGCCCCTATTTTATATTACCATCATTATTCCTAGGTGTCCAGACAATTATAAATATTTGTATAATTATAAATTATAATCACAATTTAATTATCCCTCCTTCCATTTTCGTCCATCAGTTAATTATCTCATTATTAAAAAAGTAATTTAAAATTAATTTCCCTCAAATTATTCTACACTCACACTCTTTGATTATTATGTCCAGTTAATTAACACAATTAAATCAAGACGGAGGGAGTATATGATATTATACAATTAAAGTTAAAATATTATAAATTATAACCTTTTAAATAGTAAAATATCTACAAAATATCTATTCTATCACTCATTCATGTAAGTAATAAAAATATCTAATTTTATTATTTTATCAATATTTATGATCTATATTTTAATTTGAGTTAACTATACCAACCTGCCTATTTTGAGCTAAATTAACATTCATATTCATAATCATACAAATTTTAAGAAATCACATGTTAATTCTATATAAAATCGAAAGAACTTGCATTAAAAGAGGTTAAATATAACTATACTTTGTAGTAGTAGTTTTAACTTTGGAGAATTGTTGATTCAAGATCCAAAAGATAGTCAAATTATCAATCTAGGATCCAAAAGATGATTTGTCAATCCAGAACCTGAAAGATCATACAATTTAAAATCTAGGACCTCAATAGGTCCTGGGTTGAAAATTTTTGATCTTTCAGGTCTTGAATCGATAAAACTCATTTTAACTTTGAGGTAAAACTGAAATCTCTTAGAAGAAAAAGAAACCCAAATAGGTGACTTACTTTCAGTTAAAAACCATCAATCATTAAGTTCCAATCGTTGAGATGGAATCAAGAAATGCAGCTACACTACACATAGGTGTCGATCAATGATTTTCTCATCTCATCAACAAGAGCACTGGGTTGAGCTTCTCTCAACTTGAAAACGCTCTCGATCACAGACAGCTCGGTAGCAGTAGTGTCCGAACCACAAAAAGCAGTCCAGTCATTCACCGTCAGCCCAGCAGCAATCACGTCGCTCCCACGATTCACTGTCCCGGCCACCAGAGGAACTTGCAGGAGCGTCGACAGTTCGTCTAGATCCTCTATCGATGTATGAGGATGCACCTGTCACAACCGCGAACAAAAAAAAATGAATCTCCATCTGCAACAGCAACAGCAACGCAGAGGGATGAACTGTTTCTTACCAAGCCACCTCTGTTGGAAATGCTGCAATAACTGCCTACAAGAATATTGCCTGCTACTGTCTGACGGAAGACTTCCACGCCGAGTACATCTGCAATCATTTCCTCGGTTTCCTGACATAGATTACACGACACCAGTTCAGCTACGTGTCAAAGCTCAAGACAGATAGTCTTCGTGATAAGAGAGATGATAACAATTACTTTACCTTGTCGAGGTCTGGGTGTGTGAGAGAAACATGATCGTTGCAGGCAATGCAGTTCCCTAGGGCAGAGAGTCTCTCATCGATTCTCTGAACTACGACTGAATCCGGTAGACTGTTCCTCAAGTGTTGAAGCTCTACCATAGCATAGCACAACACAGATGCGAGAAAATCAGAACATGTAAAATCATAATATTAACCAACTTTAACTTAGCAAATTGAGCTTCCCCTCGAACTAACAAAAGTATAATATTAAAGCAAGTGAACAGCATGAGAAAGGACAACCTTCTCAAACAACCCATTTACAAGATTCAAGTTTATGACAATGTAACATCATAAGCAACCAGTAAGCATGAGTGAATAACATTTCGAGATATATTAATAACATTTATACAGCAGTAGCACAGTAAATAAAATATGGGATCACCTTGATCAGTAGTATTGTGAGGCAAAAGCAGCCCATTTTTATTTCCTGAAAACATAGCCAGTTTTTGGTGGGCTCTATACTTAAAAGAGTGATAAATTGAAGAAAGAAATAAATAAAATGAGAGTAAACTCTAACCAGCACACAGGCGCCCGATGATTCTGGTACCAGCAATGGAGGCTTTAACAACAGGAATTACATCAGCCAACTCAGCCTCAAATGTGCTGTTGCCAAACATGATGCCTTAGTTACACGATGAAATACAAATATATATCACCACCATATATAGAAGCTGTTACACAAATGATACCTGTAGAAATTCTCAGATCCCCCAATAGCAACCAGACAATATGCATTGGTCAGCTTGGAGAAAACCCCAATTTCACAATTATTCTCGTACTGCAATCCTGTGCACCAAAATTACACAAGGTGATTCTTTGTCCCAATTAATGTTTAACTAAAGAGCCAGTGAGCCACATCTACTCACTTGTAGCCATGGAAAATGAGAACTCACTGGGCCAGGAGGAACAGCCAGAATCAAATCTGAAGAGAAAATGACTGATAAAACTGAATAATCTCAACTAAGCAATCACCATCAACACTAATATAATCAAAACTTTAAATGTTTTTAACTAAAAGTCAGCAACTTTATGTAATTTTCATAACATATTGTTATTTGGGTGATAAAAAAAATATGTAATAACCACGGCAGTACGAGTGCAGTGTATATAATTCAGACACCAACACTAAAAGACTCAATGCATATTATTAAACGCATATCAAATTTACTCAATTATTCTTCAAGAATGCTTGAAAAAATCTAACCAGTTGGGGCAAGACCATACAATACAAATGGAACATATATCACATATATACACAGATCATTAATTTTAACATATTTATACAGTAGAGAAGAACAACTAAAAAAAAGAAAGAGAGAGAGAGAGAGAGCTTACACAAACAGCTATGGAAACGGATGGAGAAGGCGCGGCGGTTAAGGAATTCCCCTTCTGAAAACCCTAATAATTTAGTTGTTATTATTGTTTCTTCTTTGAGCTAATATTTTCCATTTTTTTCTTTTATTTTCGGAATTTATTCAATATATAATAATTTAGTAGTCCCTCCGTCCCATTTTAATAGACCCCTTTATTTTCGGCACGGAAATTAAGAGTTGTGAGTGTAGAATGAGTTAGTGGAATGAATATTTTATTGTTGTGTGTGAAAAAGTTGTCATTTTTGAAAAGGAGTCAATTTAATTGGGACGCCAAATTCGGTAAGTGAGCCTATTCTAGCGGGGACGGAGGGAGTAATTATTATTGCAAAAAGTTATCAATCCCAACCCATCTTTTATGTCCATCATTTAGATATTTTTGAAAAGGGTATTTGAAATATTTGGAAATAAAATAAAAATAGCAAAAAGGTATTAAAACTCGTCGACGAAAACAGAAAAAGATTTGATTTTTTCGGACAAGATAGTGTGGTCAAACTTATCAGTAAATAGTCGATTTCATCACGTATGCGTGGATCCTAGTTGTAAAACCAGAATTTCTATCCATCCGAGATTAATGCAAACTTTTTTCTTCACGCCTCCCTCCGCGTGTCAAGGATCCATCGTACTCGCTGTCTATTTAAGCAAATCTTGATTTTACGCTTTTCCTGTAAATCATTGCTTGTTGATCTGGTGAAATCAACATCTCTCGGTCCCCTCTTCAGCAAGGTGGGCGTGTGGCATTGTGTGTTTGCTTCAATCTATCCTTAATTTTGGTTTTAAGGTTTCTGGGTCTGAGATTCTACGGCTGTACTTATTTGTCTGGTTTTTCTAATAGCTGTCAGGTTGTGTGAGTGGGATTTTTTACGTTGACAATTTGCTGAAATTATTCATAATCATAGGTGGTGGGAGCGGTCTTTCTTACATGATTCCGTGCATGTTTGATCTAATGTAGATCTGCATCCATTTTGATGTATTTTTATAGAAATTTAGATGACTCTCTGGTGGTTCATTTACTCTGTTGCTAGCCATCTTCAAGTAACCTGGTGTTGAATCAAGGAATTAGTTATGATTGTCCTCCATTTTCCTTTACATGATTTGATTTTCACTGGTATTTCTGTTCGTGGTAGCTATTGGACTGTTGCAATCAGTACTAAGATGGGATCTCAAATTATTTTCATTGGAGATCTTGGTCAGTTGTGATGTCTAGTTATGTATGTTAGGCTCTCCTGAAAATGGTAGCCTGGTTTTGTATTTTCCAGATTTCTTGAGAGCTGAGAGGAGTCAAAGTTGGTTACTTTGGAAGAGAAAAGAATTGTTCATGTTTTTTAAGATTCGATGAGTTTGTTGCAAGTAATGTAGAGAGACAAGTCCTTTTTACTTGTGTATTAGTTTGATCCCAATATTTTGGATTCAGGTATTGGAAAAGGGATATCCCAAATGGCGAAGGAAGTATCACATGGAGAAAACCATTCGAGCATAAAGCCTCCTCCCGAGCCTTCACCCTTGAGAAAAGCGAAGTTTTTTCAGGTATGGCACATGTTTACATTAGGAAGGTATTGTGTTTTGATAAGCCTTTTTTTTTCTTTCTCGAATTTGGACTAGTGTTATGCATTGCTATGAAACAGAATAGTGGAAAACTAGTGTATTTGACAAGAAAAGAATGCATGTTGCTCAAACTTCCTTCCACAGGGAGAGAAAATTGAAGAAAGTTTTTTGATTATTTTTCTACTTTATTTATGCATGTGGATGCTTGTTGCAGAAATTTAATACATGGATGACCCACTGCTTTTGTTTTTGTAATAATGTTGTATTAGGTAGTGCTACTATGCTGAGAAGTAAAATATAAAAAGTTCTCAAGATGGTCTTACTTTTGCTGTAGAGTATTTTCTTGGTTGCCTTAGAGTATTTTAACCATCATCTCTAAGATGTGTGCTTGGGCTTCATCTCTTCCTAGTACACAAATTATGTATTAGTTTTTTATATCACTAAGTTTCTGTTATGTTTCATTATTCTCTTGGTTTCTATTGCGGGCTCTGCACATTTTTGCTTGTAGCTTCTACTAATGTTGCTTGAAAGTCGAGACATGCTAATTATGTCTAGAATGCAGGCAAACATGAGAATCTTGGTCACTGGTGGTGCTGGGTTCATTGGGTCTCACTTAGTTGACAAGCTGATGAAAAATGAAAAGAATGAGGTGAAGCCATCAAGATATTAAGCTTGCTCCTGTACTTATAAATGGATGAGTTTTAATGGTTTTTGTTCAGGTTATTGTAGTGGATAACTACTTCACTGGATCGAAGGACAACTTAAAGAAATGGATTGGACATCCACGATTCGAGCTTATTCGGCATGGTAGGCATTGTCTCATCACATTGGTCCACAGGTTTTTCGTGTTCACGTTCTAGTTAGGTCGCGCACGACTATGACTTTCTTGTGGAGGCCGAGGAATTGAATAGCATCATGTGCTGTACATTAGACCTCAATGAGCCTTAGCAGCATTACTACCTATTTATGCTCCATTTTATGAATTTCAGATGTGACGGAGCCATTATTAGTCGAAGTTGATCAAATCTATCATCTTGCCTGCCCTGCTTCCCCAATTTTCTACAAATACAATCCTGTGAAGGTCAGTGCTTTTTTCATTGATGTAGTAAAATGTAATACACCTGTGTTCATATGTTTCTTTTCCCTGTGACGACGCTCGACAGACTATAAAGACGAATGTGATTGGGACGCTAAACATGCTAGGACTCGCAAAGCGAGTGGGGGCGAGGTTCACCATCTCTCTCATCCATACTTTCACTTAGTTTGATCAAGTTTCTTAATGGATCTGTTAATTTCACTGTGTTACCATTCGAACAGGATTCTCCTGACCTCGACATCAGAAGTTTACGGCGATCCCCTCGTGCATCCTCAGGATGAAAGCTACTGGGGCAATGTGAACCCCATAGGTACTATGCCTTTCTTAATCCATATATACTTCAGTTAAATAATAATTGTCTGATCTCTCACTAAACAAACCTGGTATTGTTTAATGTAATATTGAAGGAGTTAGGAGTTGTTATGATGAGGGGAAAAGAGTAGCTGAAACTTTGATGTTTGATTATCACAGGCAGCATGGAATTGGTAAGTGTTAGTCTCTAATATCTAAATTTCCCACAAATATTGACTAAATATAACTGAACTTTCACAACAGAAATAAGAATTGCAAGGATCTTCAACACATACGGACCGCGGATGAACATCGACGACGGCCGAGTTGTCAGCAACTTCATTGCTCAAGCAGTACGGTAATAGCCGAATGAATTTATGTGCAATTTTCTTCCATAATATATGCTAATGCTGATCCTTGCACCTGCAGTGATGAACCTCTGACGGTACAGTTGCCCGGAACGCAGACCAGAAGCTTCTGCTATGTTTCCGACATGGTATGGCTGTATACCAGAAGTCTGTAATTGAACTAGAGTCTTTAAGTTGTGATGTTTTTCTTGTGAAGGTGGATGGTCTTATCCGGCTGATGGAGGGGGAGAATACTGGGCCAATCAACATAGGGAATCCAGGTGAATTTACAATGATTGAGCTTGCTGAGACCGTGAAAGAGGTGAGAGTTTTTCTCTAGTCAAGTGTATGAATATGAAGTAGGTGAAAAGAGTGTATGTAGTTATGATGTGTGTGTTGCAGATGATCAATCCGAACGTGAAGATCATAACGGTGGAGAACACGCCGGACGATCCTCGACAACGGAAGCCGGACATCACCAAGGCGAAGGAGTTGCTGGGGTGGGAGCCCAAGATCAAGCTGCGCGACGGCATTCCTCTCATGGAGGAGGACTTTCGCCGGAGGCTCGAGATTCCCAGGAAAAACTGAGATATATATATATATATATGTTTTATTTAATATGAAAAACTTATTTGATATGTATGAATGAGCATTGTTGCTTTGCATCAAACTTTATTTGATTTTCTTGCTTTAAAATGGGATTTTATGGATCTTAAGATATAGGGTAATCAATTTGAACAGTTTCGCTCACCTACCCATCGTGGGCAGCATTGTACTGATTGTGGGATCAATTCTAATTATTATTATTATTATTATTTCTAATGTATTGTTACATTAGTCGTGGTGTCTACGGTGGGCATTGGAGCAATTTTTGTTAATCTGAAATGTATGATCTTTTATTTCTGATCAAACAATGGTATAATAGATATTTTTGGGGGAAAAAAAAATAGAAAGAAAGAAATTATGCAATGAGAGTGAACACGAATGTTTGGCATATATAGGTGTAAGAAAAAAAAAAGGGGGGGTTGTTAGAAAGCATTGAAAGTGGGCAGGACAATTATCCTTTATCCTAAGCTGTCCAAAATTGAAATATTTTATGTGTTGGTTAAACATTAAAATCGAAAAAGTACTGTGCCTATGAATTCCCATCTCCAAAATTTCAACCCAAAATTAACATATTTAAAGGTTGATAAAAATCACAGAAATGTGCAGTTTCACAATTTATGCTCGTGGCGGCCAATCAATGCACCCTGCCACCCAACATATATTACATTCAATTTAATTTCCCACGTGCGACAAAATACATTATTTTAATTTTAATTTTGCAAACATTAAAACTTCCTTAGACATGTAAAAATTAGCCACATTATATTTTATTTCATTTTCATTAACCCTTATACTTTCAATTATTACTCATTTCAATAATTGTGGTCATGACTTATTTCAAAAATGTAAAATTGTCTTTTTATAGACATATGCAAAAATCTCCTAATGAAAGAATTCATGATTGATTATTCATTCTCCATAACGAGATGAAAGTAGAAGGGCTCAGCAACAAGCAATGATTCAAAAAAAGAAAAATAAATGAAAAGCTTCATAAAGTGGAGTGGGGCCATTTAATTTGACGAAGAGTGAATAAAAATTATGAATCATGTAAATTTGTGTATCATTATTCATGATTATAGGCAAAAACTTGCGTTAGGCAGGCCTAAACGGTTTAGGCGGGTTTTATCCTACCCGAATGGGTTGACTCAACCCAAATAGGGTTTATTAATCCCAATTAGGGTATATTATATGGGTTTGGGCTTGAGTTAATGGATAAAACCCGCCTAAATCGTTTAGGTCTGCCTAACCCAAGACCTTCCCATGATTATATAGTTTAAAATTCAGTAGACACTAGTCCGATGTTCGAACATACTCGTTTAAACACTTTAACAAATTGTTCTATTTGCTTAGGTCATTTTTACATAAATATTACTAAAATTTGGATGCTAACTCACTTAGATTACGAATAATCCAAAAATGTTCAATAAAATTAATTTTTTACGGCTGCCTAAACCGATTTTTACAAAAAGGGAAGGTCTTGGGTTAGGCAGGCCTAAATGATTTAGGCGGGTTTTATCCATTAACCCAAGCTCAAACCCATATAATATACCCTAATTGGGATTAATAAACTCTATTTGGGATGGGTCAACCCATTTGGGTAGGATAAAACCCACCTAAACCGTTTAAGCCTGCCTAACGCAAGTTTTTGCCTTACAAAAATGATTTTTGTAATACAATATCCACTTTCTAAGTAATTGCAAAAAGTAGAAACAAACAAGTGTTGAAAACTCAACGCCCATTTTTCTACACATGGTTCTCTTAAATGCTTTGTATAATATATATGTATATTTATTCACATTTATTTTACGTTTCATATTCGTGTAGCTCTAATTAATGTTACTTTTTACATATATACCTACCTCATCTAATACTATCGCATTTTCGATCATGTCGTTTTTATTGTTTTTTTTTTTTTCATTTATAAGTGATGTTAATTATATGAGTATACATCAAAGTTAATAATTTCTTAAGAGTCGTTCCAAAAGAAAATGAAAGTTCATCAATTGAATAATAACACGTCGCCATTTTTCTAATCAAGAAATTGCCATTTTTTCTCCAATTTGTTTGGATTAAGAAATTTTGTCGCCCTTTGATGTTTATCAAACAAGATTTGCCAGTTGTGTAGATAATTGACATTTTTCGAGTAATTTTCGAGCTTGAGCTGGAATAATCGAGGTACACTAAAATTATGGTGCCAATGCCATCTTTTTTCTATTTCGGAATATATACGATTAAATGTAATTTATAGAGAGAGTAGATCTTTTAAAATTTATATTATGCTAAAAATGAAAGAATTCATGTCTTACATTTATACTTAATCAATGATCCATATTAAATATAAATTTATATTTAATATGTGTGATTTGCTTAAAACATATATTTTAACAACTTGCGCTTTTTCAAAGTTCATAATTTGTATAGACTTTATTTTAACATCGGATTAAGTATATATATATTGACAATTTAAATATATTTTTTTCCCATTTTTGTGCCAATTGTTTTTTTTTATTTTCAGCCGTGGAACTAAATCTCTAGATCTATATCCCCATTTTATTTATGAAGTCAAACTCCGTATTAGAAGGAGTAACAATATAATAATAATTCATAATTGTCATTTATATTTACTAATTTCATGTAATACTTACATATATATACTAATCAACAACAAAATGGAACGTTACAATTTAAAATTGCTTAAATTGCATAGTAGAGACATGAATTAATTATTATGGAGTATATGTTGAAACCCTTTCGGTATCTTTAATTAAAGTGATAGTAGTCTCTCAAAAAATTAACATTATGAGATCTCATGTATTAAATACTCCACTTTTTTTAAAAAAAATTAAAATTTGTTATCGAATCTGTATATATGTAAAAAAATGAAAAAGTGTTGGAAATTAATATTATAGTGCATATAGAAAGGATAATGAAGGGACAAGTGGAGAAGGAAGAGTTGAGGGAAGTGAATATGAGATGTAAGAAAAATAGGGAGTACTACTACTTTATATAGTATTGTTTACTGTTTTGACAGAGTGAGAGGGTGGGTCGGAGCCTGACTGTCATATCTACATATTCTCTCTCTTCCCAGATTCCATTCATCGCCGATCTTTCTTTCCACCTCCATTCTCTCTCATCCCTCCCTCCCTCTCTCTCACCTCCGTTTTATAATGTTCCAGGCCTTCCAAGGTACGTGAAGTGAAGCCAATATCTCTGTGTATATTATGCTATATATCTTTCATGGCTGCAGCTATATATTAGTTCATCTTCATAAAAGTTCTCCACTTTTTGTTTCTGTAAAAATATTTGTTTTTTTTTTTCCTTCTCCCTAGGTTTCCGGTTGTCTTGATTCTTGAAACTCCGCTGTCTGTAGATTTATGTTATGTTATCCTCCATTTCTTGTTGTCTGAACATGAGAGAGAGAGAGAGAGAGAGAGAGAGAGAATTCTGTGGTTTTTTTTTCTTTGTTTGAATTATTTTTCGTTTTGAAAAGAAAACTTCAATCTGGGATCTTATAAATGTTTTCATTATTGTGTGAAGCCATAATTTATTATTATTTTTTTGGTTTCCGTTTTAAGGAATTGGATTCCACACCCTTCGGCGAGTGAAATCTTTTATTGTACGGTAACAGCATTTGAATAATTCCCTCTGGGTTTTTTCTTTTCTGAGATTTAATATAATCGCCATTTTTTTTTGTTTTACCATAAATGGTTTGATTCTCATTTCCAGACACACAGCAATTATAAACTATTATTTCACCGCTGTGGTTAATTACATTATTATTTCTCCATTTGGGTTGCTGGAGATGAGTTATTGCCATCATTGACTGTGTTTTTGGAGATTCTTCTTTTGAAATTCTGAGCTCCAACTTTAGCTGGGTGTCTCTGTGTGCATTCTAAAAAGGTTCCCTTTTTCTGGAAAATAGGATCTGCTTTTCCACATCCCTCAAAAAACATCATAAATCATAATTATACAATAATCACCACCACCACAATCCCAATCATATTTAGTATTATCATTGTAGTTAGATTTTGGTAATTGTATGTGTGAATAATCCTATTCCTCAAGCAAAGTGTGGGGGCATGACATCAAGTTCAGGCCTTGTCTCGTATTCCCAAATTGTCTTTAAACAATTCAAATCTTATCATGTTTTGTCTGGTCTTTTTGTTAATATAAACAAGTACATATGGGATGATATGATAATGGGCATTCCTCAAAAACAAATAAACACATTCAATACTATATGATTGTCTCTTTCTTGTTATCTTCCTATTTTCACACACTCCTCTCTCACTCACCCTTTATGTTTGATCCTTTTCTTTTCTTTTTTACAGTTGAATGATCCCAGTTCAGTTGGAGAAGTAATGGAGGGCGACACATTTTCTGGGCTTGGCAATGGCAGCCAGTTAGATGGCAAGACCCTGCAGAGTTTCCAGAAAAGCTTTGTTCAAGTCCAGAATATATTGGATCAGAATAGGCTGCTGATCAATGAGATCAACCAGAACCACGAGTCGAAGATCCCGGACAACTTGAGCCGGAATGTTGGCCTGATTAGGGAGCTCAACAACAATATCCGAAGGGTTGTTGATCTCTATTCTGATCTCTCCACTTCCTTCACTAAATCAATGGATGCTTCTTCCGAAGGAGACTCGAGTGGGGCCTTTAAATCCGATGGCAAAGCCAGCCACAAGAGGCATCGGCCCGTCTGAGCAAAGGTGGATGGACAACACAAGAGTTGCTGACTCTTGACTCTTGAGAGGTAGCAAAAAAAAAAAAAAACATGTTTAGTTTGTGTAAGTTTGTAACTCAGTTTCTCACCACTAGTTTACTTTGCCTTCAGTTCTTGCATCATTAATTACTTACCTATAATTTGTCATAGAAAATTAATGGCTATCTTTACTACTACTACTACTATTCTTGCTTTGTAATTTTCTGATCTAATTGAATCAAGATTTTCTGTATTATGTAGCAAGTTGTTAGTGTGGTTTGAGAAGTGACAACTAATATATATAAATATATATATATATGTATATTATATTTTTGCATCTCATGAAAGCTGGCTTCGAAAGTGGTTTGAGCTTTTGCTTTTTGGGGTTTGTCAAAAAGATTGATTATCTTGAATGCATATTTTATAGTTTCTTTGATCATTCTCTTTTCTATTTATGTTGTTTTTTCTTCCTTCTCTACTACTGCTACTTTTTTATCCAACTCTTTATTCCTTCCTTTTTGAAAAACCATTGTGGAGTGGGATGCAACTTATTTTTTATCCTCTTAGAGATAAAGATGTAAGCGAATCGAGTCGAGATTGAGCAGTAGAATTAAAATTAATTTTCTCATGCTGTATAACTGTTGAGGATTTGTGCAAAGATGGTATGAAATAATTGATGGAATGCAACTTTTAGATTTTCTTTTTAGTTCCCAATCACACTCCACCACAGGAACAGAATCTCAGATAAGAGATGATGCATGGTGCTCTTTTTGACCCTTTTTTATTCTTTATTTTTTGCAACAAAAAAAAAACTATATTTTTGGGTGGGGGAGACATGCAGTGACAAAATCTTTGATGCCATTGACAGTGAATGAAAAATATGAAGAAAAAAAAAAATCTGGGAGGAAGTGGGGTTTTAGATCGACAAATAGGAACTTGACTACTTGAGAAGTCCAAGAACGAATCAGAGAGAGAGAGAGAGAGAGAGATGTGAACAGTGACCCCAACAACTAGACAAGGGCCCCAATTTATGTCCTTTTTATTGTAATGATTTGAACACAAACTGCTTCACTGCATGCTTATCTCTTCTCTACATTGATTTATTGTTTGGAGTTCATACTTTTTTCTTTAAATATTTTTTTAAAAATAAAATTCATTAATTTTAAATTATTATGAGTGAAGATCGAATCCATAATTTAGTAAACACATATAAATGTTTTTTTTCTATTTGCGCCTCGATTTGGAGTTCATCCTGTGTTTATTTTGCTTTGCAGAATTCTTAGTCATATAATAAAAAAAAAAGGATAAAAATGCCCATAACAACTATGATAACAGAAAACAATACATTTTAGTGTCACATATTTTCAGTTAGAATACACTGTATACACGGAGAGTAACCATGGTAAGATTTATTTAATTAATCGGATTTACTTAATAAACTCGAACGAATGAGATTGAAGCATTTTGCTTTTATAACTTTTAGAGTGCTATGCACAACAAAGAAATCTCACTCATTATATGAATGCAGCTATAGCATAAGAATGTATAGTTTAGGTCAAGTTCGATCCCGTTGTTCTTGTATTTTTACAATATACTAGTAATTAATTAATAATTATAGACAAATAATGAAATAAAAGATCCATTACGCATTTGCAATTAGAGATTTGTAGGTCTCACATACTATAATAATATATTAGGCGACATCTTGGTTTGTTTATTCGAGTGGGGTGGTCTCATCATTATTCTATTAGTATTATAATATAGAGACTTTAATCTCTTTTGCAATCGTAACTATGTTCCATCAAAAAAATTTGGAATTGAGTTCTATATTTGAGCTCATAATTTATGAATACGATATTCATAATAATAAGGTAATATGGAATTGTTAAATGTAAATCATCGCATGTTGTCTAGTCTAGCATACTCACATCGGATAAAATTCTTCCCACAAAATATAGTATCGGAATAATTGAAAAGAAAAAATTATACCTCTCTCGAGAAACGATGAAAAAATATATTTTCAAAGGTCATTTTCTTGATATGACTACTGTAGTTTGCAAATGCATATTAATCACGATGTCCACTATTTTTAAGGGGATCATTTTCTTCATCCTAAAATCATTATTTAATCTCATATTGAGAAAATGTTTCACGTAATTTTAAATGTGGGCCTTTTCTGGGTGCTTGTATTATGCTTGGATGGGATGGGAAAATCACTGGGTAGGTTATAAGGTGAAAGATAACTCAATCTGTGAAAATAAATATAAAGATCCCAAAATGGAAAACCAAGACAAAAACAATAACATTCAGAATTCTAAATACTAGAAAGTAAAAGTAAATTAAACCAACTCAAAGATGTAGGTAACATACCAAAACAAAGAGATGTCTGCTCACAAACGATTAGTTCAACAAAAACAAAATTGTAATAACAGATAGAAATTTTGGAAGGTTTTATCTATCTACTCAAATAACATAACAAACTCGAATAGAAAAGGTATCAGGTCCAACCTCTAAGCTTCCACCTCAACCTCAGTTGGAACCAACGTTGGCCTGAAAACCTCTTCTTCCTTGGGAGGATGGATCGTGACAAGATCCGGAAGAGGAGTTGTTGGCCCCTGCTTTCCTTTAGGATCCCAGTCAAGCATGATCTTGACCCTGATTCCCAGAACTCCCTGGGCAGATGATCAATATTTAAATAAAAGAAAAAAAATAAATTTAAGATATTAGTGGGCAACATAGAGGGGATGTACACCTGTCTGAGCAGAACATGCCGCACAGCCGAGTCTATGTATTCTTTCACTGGTTGACCAGAAGAAATCATGTAACCATCCTTGAATTTCATGGACTTTGCACGCTGAGCCCTAAGTTTTCCACTAACAATAACCTATGTCCACACATATGGACACGTTAATCAAATAGAAATCGAAACTAAGACCAAGTAAACCAAGAAAAATTAGAACCAGGAATTAGAATACCTCACAACCCTTAGCTCCATTCTCCATTACAAATCTCAAAACTCCATAGCATGCCCTGAGAAAGAGAAATCAAACCCAGGCCCCAATTCAATACATAAAAAGCAATAGTAATTAAGAAGACTTAATTCTGATGGACCACATTACAAATGAGTACTTCGAAATAGCATTCTACTGCAGACCAATCTCATATTGAAACATCCTATTGCTATTAATGTGCCTCCTCCATGCATAAAACATGAACATAAGCACTTCATGATCATTAAGGCATGGGGGAAACAATTTCTGTTGTCATCATCCGACACAAAAAGTGGCATTGAAACACCAAAATTGCTTTTAGGATGACATGATTGCATTGGGTAGTCACACATATAGCAAACAATGGACAAATTAGATCAAATCACAGATGATGTTCCTCCTTCAAGGATACAACACAAGAGAGTATACTTAATGGTGATAAGATTAAGTCAAACAACACAAAATCTGGAACTAAAACACTGTAATTGCTTCGAGTAGATGATTGCACTAGCTAAACGACACAGAGTAATCAAACTCGAAATGCATAATTGCATATCAGGATACAATATGAGAATCACATAAAAAGGGAGAGAATTTTAATCTATGATGCAACAAACAAATAAAAATTCTCAGCAGGACTAATCAGGAGCAAAGGCGGGGGTTTATAATTACCTCCTGACAGCAAGACCACCGAGGAGTTTGTAACGAAGGGATTCAGCCTGGGCAATGGCGCAAAGCCCTCTGTTGTTAACCTTCTCAGCATACAGCTCGACGCTGTTCTCGGGAAACTTAAACCTCTTCTGCACCACCGAAGTGAGCTCCCTTATCCTCCTTCCCTTCTCTCCTATTGTAATCAAGCAACTCAAATTAGATCGAATTCACTAGAATAACTTGCCAACTCATACTGGCACGCAAAGTTGAAAATCTAACAAAAAAACATCACAAACAAGGTAAATTCACGCAGTGCATTACCATTGAAAACGAAAGTGATACTAACCAAGAACGTTTTGAGTGCGGGTAGCGCGGATGATGATCTCAGTTCTCATGGGAGTAACCCTAACCTCAACGCCGGAGTAACCATCCTCCGCCAACTCACGCGTCAGTACCTCATTCAGCTCCGCGAAGAACACTCCATCAGCCACAAACTGTTTCACGTTCAGTTCATCAACTAAAATCAAACATAAAAGGGCAAAGGAGCAAACACACCATAAGGACCATACCACATAAGATTATAGAACGTCAAATACCTTTCGCTTCTTGCTCATTTGAGTCGCCATCTTCGGTTTCAGAGAAGATCTGAGCAATTTGGGTTCCGCTAGAATGTGCTGCAAGGAGATTAGGGTTTTGAGTTTGGCAGTGGTTATTTATTTGATAGCTGGAAACTCAATCCAACGGCCCAGATGAGTTGTGGGTTTGTCATAGCTTTGGGCTCTCTACTACGTGCCCTTCTGGGCTTCTCATTTGTATCAAGCCCAATCATGTTTTTAGTCAGTTGTTTTTTTTTTTTTTTTATCTCCTTTTTTTTCTACTAATTCACAATCAAGATTAACTAAGTTGATTAATAATAATCCGTGGTCAAAATCTGACTGCAATCAATTTGTGCTCATTAAATTTGATGAATTTAATTAAAAAAATATATATAATGTTAATACAGTTCATATATATATATTTACCGAGCGCATAGAGTAGGTCGGTTTTTCCCCGCCTTTGCTCAAAACACCCTCCCTATTCTCCAACTCCCTGTATAAACCAACGCACCAAACTTCTCTCCCCATTTATTGTTCGAAATTTTTCCACGACTCCCCCTTTGCGATTTTCCCCAATTCAGTTTGCATTTCATACGATTAGTCAATTTCGGGACCGAGATTTACATCTAATGCCGGTGAATCTGTCGTCAAACGCTCTTGCGGCGATAAACGCCGGAGATGTCAACTCGAAGCCGCTGGTTCAAGTATTGGACATCAAGCTTGTCGGTTCATCGCAGGAACGCTACCGCCTTCTCCTCTCCGACTCGGCGACTGCTCAGCACGCTATGCTCGCGACGCAGCTCAATGACCGAGTCAAGACCGGTGGAGTCCGCAAGGGATCCGTCATCCAGCTCCTCGATTACATCTGCAGCACCATCCAAAACCGCAAGTAATTTCTTCGCTCTGGTATCCTTGTATAGTAAAATTAGTTAACGTAGTTTTGAGTAAACGATCTCCTGTTCGACTGGTTTGCGGTCCTCTGTGTGTGTGTGCTCCTAGCCATAGGACTTTTGATGATGTGCTTAGTGCTTACCCGTATGTGTGATGAACGGGCAGATTTTTTAGCTTCGAGTTGGTGTATTTAAATTATGTCAGTGACCGAATTGAGAATTTCTCCTATCCTGAAGTTTGATGGCGCTGGTGATTATTAGGCTTGCAACTTTCGAATCGTACTTTTACAAGAAGAAGTAACCAAATGCGATAAAAAAAATCTCAGTTAATATATGCTTTGAATGGAAACAATGTTAGCTGTTGGTGGTTCTATTTAGACATGATAAGTAATAAAATGGAGATAAGGTCGATTAGAACTTCTAGTTATGATATATTGCGCACTTTGCAACTGTGACATCTGATGGAGAAGATTATATTAATAATGATTGTTAGGAGATTAACGGTTGTTAGCAAATTTGAGTGTGGCACTCAATGGAAACTCTCTTCTGTCCGAAGAAATTATTGGAATATAACATTTTTGTCCGGGTTGCAAATCTTGCTATCATGTTCATTTTCCGAGTCATTGTGGTGCAGCAACTATGATTTGTGCTATTTATTGTTCATAAAAATTTTTGGTTGGTGATCTTCTTAAAAACTGAATCATAATATTAAGTTATTTTAGGATACTACAGAGGCAACTAGGCAAGTGAAACGGAGATATGGGAGTGCTTAAGTTGTAAACCCGCACCTTTAATCTGATTTATGGGAATACTGCCTTAGCTAATTTGCTTACTTTATATATTGGGAACTCACAAGTCACAACTACACAATGTTCAGCAGGATTGTTGTGGTACTAAACATGGAAACTATCATTCCAGATTGTGATGTGATCGGTGACCCAAAAGTGTTGTCTGAATTTGATTCAGTGCCTCAAAACCCAGCATATTCTGGACCCCGGCCACCAATGAACAATGGTGTTAATGGTACCCAGAATTCATCGCGTACAAGCTACAGTGCTGGTAGAACTTCAAGCTCTTTAAATCCTGGCAGTAACACCCAGAGTTTCCGCCCTACTGTTCAGCCTCCATTCCAACCACCTCCAAATTATAAGAATCATGGGACTATAATGAGGAATGAGGCCCCTGCACGCATTATACCTATTGCTGCCTTGAATCCTTATCAAGGCCGTTGGGCTATCAAGGCACGAGTGACTGCAAAAGGAGATCTCCGGCGTTACAACAATGCAAGAGGTGATGGAAAAGTATTCTCCTTTGATCTTCTTGATTCAGATGGAGGGGAAATCCGGGTTACATGCTTCAATGCAGTGGCTGACCGTTTTTATGATACTATTGAAGTTGGTAAAGTTTATGTGATATCAAAAGGTAGCTTGAAACCTGCCCAGAAGAATTTCAACCATTTAAAGAATGAGTGGGAGATATTTTTGGAGACAACTTCATCAGTGGATCTTTGTCCAGATGAAGATACTTCCATACCTAGGCAACAATTCTCTTTTAGACCTATTAGTGACATCGAGACTGCTGAAAGCAATTCTATTCTGGACGTTATGGGCGTTGTTGTAGCTGTGAACCCTTCTGTCCCCATCCTGAGAAAGAATGGATTGGAAACACAAAGGAGAATTCTGAACTTGAAGGATCAATCCGGGCGGACTGTTGAGCTGACATTATGGGGAGATTTCTGTAACCGGGAAGGAAAAGAATTGCATGATATGGTAGAAACCGGAATTTTTCCCATTTTAGCTGTCAAAGCTGGAAAAGTGAACGAGTTCAGTGGGAAGTCCATCAGCACCATATCTGCCACACAGCTATTCATAAATCCAGATTCCCCCGAGGCCATCATCTTAAGAAACTGGTTCGATGCAGGAGGAAAAGACACTGCTTCTCATTCTATATCGAAAGATGCTATACCCGGAGGAATGAAGAATGAGGTACGCAAGTGCTTGACACAGATAAAAGATGAAGGTCTTGGAAGGTCTGACAGACCAGACTGGATTGCAGTTAAGGCAACTGTATCCTTCATCAAAACCGACTCATTCTGCTACACAGCTTGCCCTCTGATGATCGGTGACAGGCAGTGCAACAAGAAAGTAACCAAGTCAGGGAACTCCAGTTGGCAGTGCGACAGGTGCAATCAAGAATTCGAAGAGTGTGATTACAGATACCTTCTTCAAGTTCAGGTTCAGGACCACAGTGGCCTCACATGGGTGACTGCTTTCCAAGAAACCGGTGAAGAGATCTTGGGCTGCTCGGCCAAGGAATTATACATGTTGAAATACGAAGAGCAAGATGACCTCAGGTTTAGTGAAATTGTTAGAAACTGCCTGTTCAGAGAGTTTCTCTTCAAGCTCAAAATTAAAGAGGAGATTTATGGGGACGAACAGAAGGTAAAGATCACTGTGGTGAAGGCGGAGAAGTTGGACTACTCCGAAGAGAGCCGGATTCTGCTCGACAGTATCTCAAAGTTCCGTTGAGCTAAATGATAAAAATTACACCAGTCATTTTTCTTCGGTAATATTTCATCGATAGGTTATTTCTTATTCAGTCGGCTGTATACATCTTTATCTGAGCATAAATTGTTGTTTCATTGATTTGAACTGCAATTGATAATTTGATATGGTATAGGTATAGCAGACAGGTTTGTTGTATGAGAATTTAAAACTGAACAGAAACAATTACTCTATCAAGCAAAAATAATGCAGTGATACAATTGATAGAGATGAAAGCAGGCGGAAAATACACAAGGCGAGGGCGCTCCGCGCTCAGCTCCGCTTGACTGGATCGAAGTTGGAAACACCGATCACCGCCCCAACAAGGGCGGTGAGAACGACGCCGCCGGCCACAATGCTGAGCAAGAAGTTCTTGAGAGAGGGCGTGAGGTCGCCGGCGGCCAGCGCCGCATCAGGAACAACCATGGAGGCGGTCAATGCGGCGGCTGTGAATCCAGCCGCGGCCTTCTCCTTGAGTGAAGCCTTCACTTCAAACTTCCCAACGGGCTTCCTCGTCACGGCCTTGGACGGCCTGACGGGCAACGGCTTCACGAAACCGGCGGCGGTCTTGTGGGCGGCGCGGGGCAGCGGCAGCGCCATTGATAGTGCTGCTGTGGTTGAGGCCATTTGTGGTGTTGGGCAGGCTAGTCGACTCTGTGTTTGCTAGTTTGAATATTTGAATGAAAGTGGTGGTGTTTGATTAAGATTTTGAGAGGTGGAAAGGGATCCAAGCAGAGGTGGAGAATCGACGGTATCTTGCACTCTGCCACGTGGAGGTTTCTCGACTTGGTTGTGGTGGATAACCTTATCCAACCCTTTTCTTCCATTGTGTGCGGGAGATTGGGATTTGGGGTGTCAATCGTCAATTTAATAGACATTAATTGTTTCCTTTATTATTTCTTTTTAATTCATTGTAGTCGTAGAAATTTTAATCTTCATCTCCCAACAAAAGTCTTTATTTTAATA
>JAPKLW010005131.1:0-22444 GCA_026898455.1 Plectranthus barbatus
GTCTGATCATATGAGAATAGTTGTTAACGTGAGAACATGAGAATAGAAAATGAAGTAATTTTAAGATAAAATGAACAAAAATGAAGATAAAAATGAACAATATTTTAGAAAAACTGAAGGCTAAAAAGTACAATGAATGAAATCGAAGATAAAATTAAGAAAATGGAAGATAAAATGAAAATGAAGTATTTTGAGGTTAAAATGAATATTTTTTCACTAAATGATTTTGATGTTAAAATGAAGTATAGCGAGGATATAATGTAGTATTTTCATATTCTCTATTCTCACTGGATTAAGCCCCTATATATATATAATGCATTAATTGAAATCTTACCCCTATTCAAATGCTCTCATTGAAGTTCAAACTTATTTAAATATCATCCCATCCAAATGTTTGCATTAAAATTTGAATTCATAACTTGTTGAATATAAACAAGACACTTAAACCACTTGCATTTGAAATTGGGAAGACACTTTATGAATCAAAGCGTAAATTTTATGTCCATATGTTTTAGCTCTGTACGGTAAATAAAAATCTATCTTAAAGTCTTGCTGGCGTTAATTATAGAAAATGTTGAATAAATGAGTATTATTAATAATATTTTACTGTAAAAAATAATGAGATCAATTTGTTATTTTAATCTTATAAATTGCATTTGGTTTGGTGTTATATGGACGCACACATTATTAACTTTAAACTATAAGTATTCTGTTACCATAAATGCGTTTCTTAAATATATCTTTTTCTGCAAAAGATTATTTTTTTCCCCATAGTTATGATAACTCAATGAGTATGGACCGTCGTCTTTTCTTTCTGTTTTTTTTCTTACATATGAAATAGAGTTTCTAACTCGAGACCCTCGTGGTATTTCAGCATGCAAAACTTTAAATAATAGGCAAAAACTTCCGTTAGGCAGACCTAAACGGTTTAGGCGGGTTTTATCCTACCCAAATGGGTTCACCCATCCCAAATAGAGTATATTATATGGGTTTAAGCTTGGGTTAATGGATAAAACCCGCCTAAAGATTGGGTTAATGGATAAAACCCGTCTAAATCGTTTAGGTCTGCCTAACCCAAGACCTTCCCAAAGTTTTGAGGTCTTTTCAACTCGCAAGAATCTGATCCAAATTCTTTGAAGAGAATATAAATCTTAAAAGCTGCATAGTAACATTGGTGACCATAAAAATAAGATTATCATTAAATTTTTAATATATAATGAAAAAAATAAATGAGAAATGCTTTTAAATTTTTGACCACGGATGGGAGACGGACGAGAGACAGCCTTTGGGCGCCTAGCTGCACATACAACGTGGCATGTTGCAATAGTGATATTTATTTTTTATAATTATATTTATATTTTATGTATTTAAGATAATATACAATAAAAATTATATTAAAATTAATAAAACATACTCTCTATAGATTGTAATATTGCATAGTTCAATTAAAAAAAATTAAAAAATTTTGATTGTCATGAAATTGAATATATAATTTATATTTCATGTACTTGTAAATGTATATTGTGCATACATTTTTTATTTTGTATTTGATTATCGTAATTTTTATTTATCATATAAATTATGAATTCTTAGTATATAAAAATTTATTTATTATAATTATGAATTTGAAATATTTTTTAATTTTTATTGGAAGAGAGAGAAACTAATATTTTAATTTAAAAAATAAGGTTGGGTTTGGCCACTGATGGGAGATGCAAATAATAGTGGTAAGTTATGTAAAGAATGAAAGAGAAAATATTATTTTATTAAATAGTTGGGTTAAGACTGGTCACTGATGAGGATAGTCTAAGTGGATTTCATTCCTTATAAATAAAGAGTGGAAGTTAGAACAATTGATTTCCAAACACTCAAATATTTTGAAACCAACAATTGTTAGTTGTTGGAGTATAACTCAAACTCAACCTAATACTTTTTCAATTACTAAGTGTTTTAAAAACAAAGAGTTGACTCCTTAAAAGTGACTTTAATAACTCGATGATGCCCAACCACCCAAATTATTTATTGATTTCCACACGCATATTAACTTTGATTGGTGACCATCAATATACCAAATAAAAAAAGTTTATAACTATAATTTTGTTACTTTAATCTCTCAAAATATTACATCAATAATTTTTTTTATTTACTAATTTCTTATTTTAGAACATATATACAATGTACAATGATAAAAACCTCAACAAAAGTACAAAACTATATTTTTAACGTTTTCTATTAAATATTAATATCTTTTCGAACTTATCGACTTACTACTTTTTAAATGATACAAATACAATTCTTTAAGAACTAATTTTGTAAATTGTGCTCTATTTTATGGATTTATTTAAAAAAATTATATATGTATGCATAAATTAAATATTTGTTTTAGTTACTAAAATATCCAAAATTAATTTTATCAATTATATCTAATATAATAAAATAAGATATTAAATATTTATTTTGTAAACAGCTGAATATAAAGTAAAAAATAAAAAATAAAAAATAAAAAAAGCAGCCCCTGCAAGGTGGGCCGCAGACAAGACTGCTTCAGTGAAATTGTTGGACAGCAATCAGCAAACATATCTCATAACTCCATTTCCAATTATTCAAAAAAAAAAAAATATCTAGTTGAACTTGAACACTAAGGTGAATCAATCAATCAATCTGACCCTCATCAAATCCTAATTCTCTTCGAATCATCCTTTTTTTATGAGATTCAAGAAATGTGATATAGAACCAAAACTTCTTCATCTCCCACTTGCTCCACAAATCAGCAGCATTTCCTCACACAATCTACCACCATTTTCATGAAGATAGAGACATGGATGGCATCGAGCTCCTCAACTGCATAAATATATATATATATATATATCTTGCCATAGCTTTCATCAACCATTCACGATCATTTCCATCAAAACATCATTCCAAGAATCGATGGGGCCGGGCAGGCACCAGTGCAGGCAGTCCTTGATCACCTTGGCATTCTTGTCCTTCGCATATGGTTGAAAAAACCTGTAGGGACCCGGATGTCCGTCTGGCCTCATTAACGACATCGGATGTACGTCGAAAACTCTCAGATCAACCCCCTTCTCAGCTGCTTTAGCTGTGACATTCTCCAGTTCCTCCAGCTCCACCTCACGCAGAGCCTTGTCTTGCTTGTTCAACTCGAATCCACCTTCTTTCACCGGCGCTGTTCTATCACACGTTCCACCGCTGAACCATTCGCCCCCCTCAAAGTGATCCGGAGGGGAGGTCCGATAAAAGATCACGCCCTTATATTTTGATTCTGTTATGTAGTTGAAAACATGCCTCATGACTCTGCGGTAGGCAAAGTTGAAGCCTAGCTTCGTGACCTCGCTGCTGGAGCAGTTATAGCAGCCCAATACGGTGTTGTTTTCCAAGTAGATTGTGTTTTTTGTGAACCATTTGCCAACTGAAAGCATCACGTAATCGAAGCTCTTGTAATGCTCAGTCCATTTCTCATCAAGTATGTCGAGATGCAGCCTCATTTCAGCTGAAGTAACACCGTTTTGGTCTTCGAAGATGGAAGCATGAGCCAGTAGAGGAGACCATATGGTTGAGACAGTAAAGTTGTGCAAGGGGAACGCCCATCTTCGAGATTTGAAGCTCTCATCATGGTAAACTTCTTTAGCCTCTTCAACCTGCCAACCATAACATCCTAGATCTCATTAAACCAAAGTTTCCCCATGAACAACACTTTGAGGTTTTACCCTTTCACTTCCATTCTCAAGACCATGTGCAGATTATCATACATTTCTGGGAGATGGAGTATAATGTTTGTCTCAACAAGAAGACTACAACTCCTCAGAAACTACTTTTGAGATTTGAAAGCATCATCCAACTACGAGAAGTATATATTCCAAAAACAGAAACAAAAACACAAACAGTGTCATAATGCATCGAGATTTCAACGTTCACCATTAAGCATAGATGCAGAGGTGAGGCATGAGTAGGAATCATTGAATATGACAGGAAATGATGAACAGCTTCATTTGAAACTTACCATGGAGAGTATGCATAGGATGGAATGGACATGGTTTCCTGCTATGGAATCACCAATGAACGCCCAGCTTTTGTTCCTCATCAGCTCCAGGAACAACCTAGGATCAAGTCGTGCCAACTCACAATCCCGAGGATTCCACTTCCAGTAAAGATAATCCGTGTCAGGCCGCCCATTGCTCAAGCAATTCACATTTTCATAAATGAAGCTGCAGCTCCTATTTGTGTAATGAGGCTCTGCCTCATACACCCACTCCCCTACGAAAGGATTGCACTTTCTTTCACTGTTTATGGACTCTGCAAACAAATGCAACAGATTTGTCACTACAGTGATCTCAAATCGAAAATGAGCCTCTGCTAAACTTCATCTCTGAAAACCTAGCTCCATACATACACTTGTTTTTGCCATCTCACTAAAATCATGATGTTGAACAAACACAATCTTCTTCTAACAAATAGAACTGGCTACTGTTTCTAAATTATCAATAATTGCTCTGACCCCTCCACAATTCTCTTTGGACAATGCAGTTAGCAACAGTGAGTAGCAAATTCCATTAACAAACCAGAAACAACTTTCACAAAATCTAGTTCATCCACATTTCCCATTGGACTTCCAAGAGACAAACAATTTAGAAAAACATAAACAACACGAGGAAGAAAGCTTTCAGAAACGAAATAGAGAAAGATCTGACCTTTGGCAGGATCTTGATATGTATTTTCTTGAGAATCAGCAGATATGGAGTTCGCAGGAAAAGGGTTGGCTGCAACTGTAGAAGAATCAGAGGATCTGTAGTAGATAAGCATAAATACAAGACCCACTAAAAGAATTGAAACACCCAATTTGATAGCGAAGTTGATATTCTTGTGAGGGGACCTCCACCATAACCTCGACTGGAGGTCCAGTTTCTTCACCATTTCTGATTGTGAGTTTTCTTTTTTACTTCTCCCTCTCTCTCACTCACTCACATACAATAGCTGAGCTGCTGAAGCGCAATGTCTGTTTCTTACATACTATCTATTTTAGCTACTTTCACCTGCCTGGCATTTTTTTTAATTATTGTGTGGAAACACCGATATGATCATTGTCTAGGATTTGATCTTGCAGGAATTTTTGTCTCCATGTGAAGATCCCGTGGTTGGATCAACCGACAAGCGAGAAGGGAGCTTTAAGCTAGTTACTTATTTAACTTTATTCCAAGATTTCATTGATTATCCCAACTTTTTAAATATAATAATTTATGATTATATCTCGAATATATTTTATTAATCGAATTTAGTTATAATGATTTGTATATAAAACAATTAATAATACTTGTCATTACAATATATTAATTTATAAAAAGTTCAAATAGATGATTTTTGGGTCCGAATAAGATAAAGCAAATGTGCATTGTGCGGAAATGAACAAATTATGGGACAATTTTCACTTATACACTAACAATAATTAATTATTGGGTTTAAGAAACATTGAGTTAAAAAAATAACTAAAAGCAATAAAAAAATCCAATAATATTTATAATAGTTTATAGCTCACTATCATACATCTACTCTTCTTCCTCTACGGAAGATATTTACTATACTCAATTTGTCCACAGTGATTAGATACATGTTACAATTTTTTTTTTCCTAACGGGAAACTTGTGTTGATTGCAGTTTACGACACTCCACATGATAAGCTTCGTCAACTGTTCTCCAGTCACAGGGTCTTCCAATTGATTGAGCATTACCACACTCCACGTACTAAGTATTTTTTCTGGTATTTTAGCTGCCCATGGTACATGAATACGAGTTGCAACATCAAATTTTCTACTAGCTGGGAGCTTCCACGTATCAGTTACATAGTATGAAGGTTTGTGTTTCATTCACCAATGTCAAACTTTGATATGATCCTAAGGATCTATAATCTTTTGTAGCTTATATTGAAAAATTAGCTAGACGACTCTATTGGTCTCGTGCACAAGAACACATGGAGATCTTGAGTATAGAAGACACAGAAGTCTCGAGCTTAGGTGTTCAGAAAAGCTTCCGAGAGTTTTAGAGAGAAATTAGTCACTAAGGATCAGAAGAATATGTTCCAGAAAATTAATCTATCTCTCATTTTTTAATTTATGGGATAGATGTAGAATTCAATTCAATTCTAGTTAATGAAAAGGCTTGAAAATTCCCATACTTTTTCATGTGAACGTTGATGTATGAAGATGTACAATCCTGCACTTTTGTTTGTGAATTAGAGTATGAATAAATTGTTGATTTGACAAAAAAGGCCAGTTGATCGAAGCATCAGTTGATCCCAACTTTTGTGCTCATTCTGCATTCAACTCCTTCTTAACTGTCATCTAATATTATTCTTGTTAGGAACCAAGTTTTAGTTGCCTCCTTAATTTGATGTTTTGAAAAGTCAAAACTTACTTTAGCATTAAGTTTATAGAGTTTTATCTTGTAATTCTTGTATAGGATTATTTGAGTTATAATTGAACATAGGTGCGGAAGACCGAGCAAATGATATGCTCGAGATTTGAAGAACTGCTCGTGAGTGAAAACTAGTTTCACTAAGTATGGCCAAAGCCTATACTGAGTTTGCGAACTCAGTATAGAGATTATCATACTGACTTCTCATAAGTCAGTATGAGGGTTGCCTATACTGACTATGGAATGTCAGTATGAAGGCCTTAGTTCAAGAGCACGTGGAACACAAGGCGAATCAAGCTTAGTCAGACTTAAAGGCGTATGATTGCTAAGTAAAAGTCAGTACGAGGATGTCCCATACTTGGATTCCTTGGCTGAAACTGAGTCTAACAAGAGTAGGTAGAAAGTAAAAGTACATCTTTTACAGAGCAGAGCAGACCTACATAAGGATGGCTGTGATTGGATCGTTCAATCTTATCTCTAACGACTGGATTTATGGGTCTAAAGGGCCGAATTTAAAATGTCGGAGGAATCTCCTATAAATAGTCCAACAGTTCGAATGAAAAACTAACAAGAATCTCTCGAAAAGATAAACCGACACTCTGCTAGTTTTTCTACTCAAAAGCTTTCTGTTATTCCGTGATTCTGTTCACGAGACTTGAGTTTCCAACTCAAGTTAAACATTTCGTGCTACGTGGTTCAAAGCACGAGGCTAAGCTTAAAGCTTAAGATACTTCTTGGTGAATATATCTTTCTAAGGTATATTCACATCATTTAGTTCCTACTCTAGGAATCTGATTATTACTGGCGTTAGCCAACAAGCTGAGTTCTGGGAAGAACGTGCAAACATCCAAACCACCAGGAAGAAGGCTGCGAGGTACGTCCTCACTTCAACCTGGAGACTAAGTCAACATGGAGTTCCTAGGCGAGTGACGACAATATACCGAAGGACGAAGTGCCAACGAGCTGTTCATAGATTGTAAGGAGGCTTGTACAAAACTTAGTGGATTCCCGATTAAGTTCGAAAGAGTGGACGTAGGATTTTTATGTCCAAACCTCTATAATATCCTGTGTTCTTTATTTGTTTACTTTACTTCCAGCAAACTTAAGTTTCTCAAACTTACTTTTAAAACCTGCAATACTTGTCTAAGTACTGAAGTGTATACTTGTGAAACTTACTTAATGACTTTCTAAGCTTAAACTTACTTCCAATTAACCTGAAACTGAGTTTCAATCAGTTTTGGAGATCAAGTGCAAATTAATCTTACTTTCCGCTATGTATTACATTCTCTGATTTCGGGACCAACAAGTGGTATCACGCACCAAGGTTCTTATAGACCAAGGTTGTGTTGAGTCGCTTAGGACCATATCTCTATTTCCTTGCATTTGTTTGTTTTGTGTGATCTAAGCTCAGGTTATAAAGGATGGCACACATAACAAAGCTTCCCAAATACACCCCAGAGAACTTCAACCTATGGAAGAAAAGATCTCTAATCATGCTAAAGAACGTCCATCTTGAGATGGCAGATGTCCTATCAAATGGACCAATAAAGATCATGAAGGAGAACACTCAACTCGGAGGAGCAGCAGGTCCAGAGATAGTAGACAAGTCATATGCTGAGTGGACCAACGATGACAAAGTCCGATATCAGCTAGACTCAGTCACCATGGAGCTGATTCTCCAATCCCTACCAGAGCCACTGGTTACAGAAGCTCTTGAGTACGATAATGCTAAGCAGGTATGGGATTTTCTTGGCTCTTTATGTCAGGAAATAGACCAGATGAAGCGGAACAAGCTTCAATTTTGCATGGACAAATACAAAACTTTCCAGCTACTCCCTGGAGAGAATATCAAATCCATCGAGGCTCGTTTCAATGCCATTTTATGTGAGCTGAAAAATCTTGGAAGAGAGTACACCGTTGCTGACTTGAACGCAAAGATCCTTTCTAAGATGCTAAAAGAAGACTGGTTCGTCGAAGTCACCAGTGATAAACACTCATTTTGTGCATGTTACTGATGTGATTCTGATCACATTTGACCGTAGACTAAACCAATTTATGAGAATTTTTTATGTTATTTATAGTCTTTAAAAGATTATTACGTTTGGGTTGGTTTGTGGTTATTTATGCAGATTTCACGCACAATTGAGCCGTTTACAAGATTTGACTAAGTGTCATAGGGCCAATCGATGCTAACTTGCATCGGGGAAGTGAAGAAGTGAGAAAAGACCAAAGAAAAAGCCGAATTCCCATTCGTGACAAATTCAGTGACCCAATTACATCATCGGCGATCGCCGATTTCACCTCCGGGTCGCCGATTTTGCATTTTCAGCCACTTCAATACGGCACAAATTCGGCGACCCAATTATATCTTCGGCGATCGCCGATTTTGTCTCCAGGTCGCTGATTTTGCAATTTCAACTATTTTTCTTCGGCTCAACTTCGGCGACCCATGCGCATTTTCGACGATCGCCGATCGCATTTTCTGGGTCGCCGAATGGGTTATTTTGACGGAATTTTGGCCCAAATCCCATATCTTCTCAGATTAGAAAAGGATAAGTATAAATAGGAGATCCCAAGACTCAAAAACGTTCCTTTTTCCATATTTTCGAGTTCAAAGGGCCAGGGAGAGCTGAAACAACACACGACTTGAAGAGCAAGACTGCAGATTGAAGATCAAGATTACCGATTTTCAGTTTTCATGTTTTCTATTTTCTTGACTCTTCACTTGATTCATTGTTTTCATGGGATTTAGCATGATTGGCTGAATTTCTTGTGGATTCTAGGGTTTTGAGACTTGTTGGCATTCATTCCATCGTTTATATAATTTGATTTTCCTTTTCCATTGATGTTTAATTACTGCTGGGGTTTTCTTTAGTTACAAGATATTGGCCATTGATTGTAATTCGAATTGGTAATTTTTGAACCGAGAGGTCTAGATTATTGATTAAGATGCAGAGTAATTAAATTTGATAGGTCAATTGTCCGAGAGGAATTTGAACTGTTAAAGGATTTTTGAAATCTAAGGGTTTATCAAGAGTAAAAGTCCTTTTGCGCATCCGAGAGGAGTCACTAGGTTGTTTATTTCCATGTTATGGTTGAGAGTTCGAGAGGGTCGCCTGATTACAATTATGAGATTAACTCACAACTTTGGATATTAAATTGGAATTGGATTGTATAAATGATTGTTTGATAGTTCTTCAAGTGGATTACCCTGGGATCCTAGCTTCTCTTATTTTCTAAACCTTAAATTATTCACTTGTCTACTTTTATGATTATTGCTCAGTTTTAAATAAACCCAAACTCTTTATTCGGATCGTCTAAATAGTAATAAAATAATTGTGCTTTAGTGCTTGAGTGTATTTCGAATCTGCAATCTTCGTGTTCGATAAATTATAACTTGCCCCCTGCAGTGATCTGTACACTTGCAGTTTTAGCGTGTTGTAAAATACGCTATCAAGTTTTTGGCGCCGTTGCCGGGGATTGCAAAGACCTATACTTGACACTAATTCTGTTATTGCGTCACTACTTTAGACATTAACTGTTTTATTTTTGTTCTTTTCTTTTTATTTTATTTTGCTGCTGGGCTGCTCACTTCTGGTGTTCTATTTCAGGTAGTATATGCGAACCAGGTCAAAGGGTCCAACACTTGAACCCATAGATCCGGAAATTGAATCCACCTGCCGAAGGAATTCCGCTAGAAGAAAGTTAGCATTCCCAATGGCCGACAATAATCAAGCAGCGCAGATAGCTGATTTGCAGAGGCAGCTGCAAGAGATGAATCTGAGACTCCAGCAACAGCAGCCTCCGGCCGCACCTCACCAGCCGACTATTGATGAGATGTATGAGCCGATGACTGACATGCATCGTCATGCAGATTTTGGGCTGATGGTGGATACACCGAACTTTGAGTTGAGAACTGGATTGATTCAGACCGCCCAGCAAAATCAGTTTGGGGGACTACCGTCTGAGGATCCCCATGTGCATAACCAGTCTTTCTTGCTGTTGTGCGACACAGTCAAGCAGAATCAGGTGCCGATAGACTACATCACACTGCGTTTGTTCTCCTTCACATTGCGTGACAGAGCCCTCTCTTAGTATCTGTCTCTGAATCGCAGTGAGATCACTACATGGGAGGAATTATGCAAGCTATTTCTGGTCCAGTTTTTCCCACCCAGCAAAACCATTCAACTGCAGACTCAGATCACACAGTTCAGACAGTTTGCTGGGGAGTCACTGTATGAGGCATGAGAGCGCTATAAGGACTTACTACGCTCCTGTCCTTGCCATGGATTTACTGAAAAGCAGCAGGTCTGTCATTTTTATAGGGGACTCGATGATAAAACTCAGAAGCACGTGAGAGCTTCAGCTGGAGGGTCACTTACTGCTAGACCTCAACAAGAAGGGTTGAAACTGCTGGAAACTATGGTAAAAAGTGAGTTTAACTGGCCAGCAGACAGGACGAATCGCAGGATAGCAGCAGTTGATGACACTGGGGATTTAGCTGCTGAAATTAAACTGATGAGGCAGGAGGTGGCTGCATCTACAAAATCTATGGAGCAGCGCCTCTCCAAGCTGGAGAACAACATACCTCATCAGGGATTTGATCAGGGAGTTGAGATGCAGATGGAAGATGCTAATTATGTAAATCAGAGGAACTTCCAGAACAACAGGGGATATCCGGCAGGGAACATGACTTATCACCCCAATAACAGGAATCACCCCAATTTCTCCTACGCCAATCCAAACAATGCACTGCAGCCCCCACCTGGTTTTTCTGCGAACAATGGGGCTGCGAACGAGCCTAAGGAGCCAAGCATGAGGGAGCTTCTGACCCAATTCATCTCGATCTCTAATGCCAAGTCTGCAAAAATGGAAGGTGACATCTCTACACTACAAACTGGTATGGGGGAGATGGGGAAGCATATTAAGCAGATGGATACACAGATCTCGCAGATTGCCAATGCGGTCGGCAACCAGCACACCCCTGGACAGTTCCCCAGCAATACTGTGGTGAACCCCAAGGACCACTGCAATGCTATCACTACTCGTAGTGGTAGGGGATATGAGGGCCCATCTGTGCCCGTTGATACACCTGTGCAACCTGAAGTGGCACAGCCTGCTCCTGTTCTTCCTGAAGAAGAACAGACTCAAAAGAGCAAGGGAGACTGTCCTGAAGACAGTTCCAAATCAGCTGGTCCTGTTGCTTTTCCCTTCCCACAACGATTTGTTAAAAAGCAAAAGGAGGAGAGATACAAGAGATTTCTGGAGCATATGAAGAAGATCCAAATCAACCTCCCTCTGATTGAAGTTGTGCAGGAAATTCCTGGGTACATGAAATTTCTGAAGGATGTGGTTACCCAGAAGAAGCCCTTCGGCGCATTCGAGACTGTGAATTTATTTGAAGAATGCAGCGCCATTATTCAGAAGAAAATGTCGGTAAAAAGGGCTGATCCGGGCTATTTTTCTATCACCTGCGTGATTGGAGGGCAGACTTTTGAGAAGGTGCTATGCGATTCAGGGGCCAGCATCAATCTGATGCCCTTATCTATTTTTAATAGACTGAGGATCGGGGACATCAAACCGACCACCATCAGACTCCAGATGGCTGACAGGTCGGTGAACTACCCTAAAGGGGTACTAGAGAATGTGCTAGTGAAGGTAGGGGAATTTATTTTCCCAGCTGATTTTGTGGTCCTAGACATGGCAGAGGTCCAAAATATTCCACTCATCCTTGGGAGGCCCTTCTTCAACACTGCTGATGCCCTCATCGATATGAAGAAAGGAGAGCTCACATTGAGGGTGAACGACGAAAAGATCACTTTCTCCATCTACAAGGCCATGGAGCGCCACGACTCAGATGACTGCTTTGAGGAGTGCGATATGGTTCAGGTTTTGTATCCTTGTGATTCATCTATCATCTCGACTGATTCTTTAGATTATGGAGTACAAAATTCTGTTTATTCTTGTGATGAGCTATATGATGTCTGTGATGAGCTGCTAGAGTCTGTTCTAGCATTAGATGGTGCAGGTGAAAAGAGCAAGTTGGAAAGTGCAAATTTTCTGAAGCTGAGGAATGAACAAGAGGAAGAGGAGGCTCGCAAGACGGCCTTGCTGCAAAAGGACACGAAGGAGCCTCCAATGCTGGAACTGAAACCTCTACCGGACCATCTGAGGTATGCCTACTTAGGCGAAAACGACACATATCCGGTAATATTATCTGCTACTTTATCTACTAGTCAGTTGGATAGATTACTGCGAGTTTTGAGAGACCACCAATCTGCTATTGGGTGGTCGCTATCTGACATAAAGGGTATTAGCCCTTCTATTTGCATGCACAGGATTTTACTTGAAGATGGGTACAAGCCTAAGGTGCAGCCGCAGCGAAGGTTGAACCCTATTATGCAGGAGGTGGTGCGAAAGGAGGTGCTGAAACTATTGGATGCTGGCATGATTTATGCCATCTTGGATAGTGAATGGGTGAGCCCCACTCAAGTGGTGGCCAAAAAGGGAGGTACTACCGTCATCAAGGACGAGAGTGGCCAGGAGATCGCCCACAGGCCTGTTACGGGCTGGAGGATGTGCATCGACTACAGAGCACTTAACAGTGCTACTCGTAAGGACCACTTCCCTCTCCCTTTTATTGATCAGATGCTGGATAGGTTAGCGGGGTATGATTTTTACTGTTTCTTAGATGGTTATTCAGGATATAACCAAATAGCGATAGCCCCCAAGGACCAGCATAAATCTGCTTTTACTTGCCCCTATGGTATTTTTGCATACAGACGCATGTCATTTGGTTTATGTAATGCCCCTGCTACATTCCAGAGATGCATGATGTCTATATTTAGTGGGCTAGTTGAAAATATCATGGAGGTGTTTATGGATGATTTTTCTGTGTTTGGTCATTCATTTGATAACTGTTTGGAAAACCTGATCACTGTTCTGCAGCGCTGTCAAGAAACTAACCTAGTTTTGAATTGGGAAAAATGTCATTTTATGGTGCGAGAGGGCATTGTCCTCGGTCACAAAGTTTCTGCTGCAGGTTTAGAGGTAGATCGTGCCAAGATTGTGGCGATCTCAAAGCTGCCACCCCCCACCAATGAGAAGTCGAGGAGCTTTTTGGGTCATGCAGGCTTCTATCGGAGGTTTACAAGGGAGTTTTCTAAAATCACTAAACCTCTGAGTTCTCTACTTATGAAGGATGCAAAATTCATTTTTGATGAACACTGTTTGCAGGCCTTTGAGAAGCTGAAGTTGGCCCTCACAACCGCTCCAGTACTCATCTCACCAGACTGGTCAGAGCCCTTCGTCCTGATGTGCGACGCCAGCGATACTGCAGTTGGGGTCGCCTTGGGTCAGACAAGGAACAAGATCTTCAGGGTCATTCACTACGCCAACAAGACTTTGGATGAAGCCCAAGTCAATTACACTACCACTGAAAAGGAGCTTCTAGCAGTAGTCTTTGCTTTTGACAAGTTCCGGGCATATCTGGTTGGGGCAAAGATGGTGGTGTATACGGATCATGCTGCGATCCAGTATCTGTTTGAGAAGAAGGAGGCCAAGCCGAGATTAATCTGGTGGATTCTGCTCCTACAGGAATTTGATATGGAGATTAAGGATCGGAAAAGATGTGAGAACGTGATAGCAGACCACTTGTCTAGGCTGGAGAATCCGGTGGAGGGAGATGATCCCCGAATTCGGATCACTAAGGTTTTCCCTGACGAGCAGCTGCTCGTAGTTGAGGAGGTAGATCCATGGTACATGGATCTGGTAAACTATTTGGTTGCAGGCATTCTACCGCCTGATATGTCCTCACATCAGAAGAGAAAATTCTTGCACGACTGCAAGTTCTACTACTTGGATGAGCCCTTCCTCTACCGCCGTTGTGCTGATATGGTGATCCGGAGGTGCATCGGAATGCAGGAGCGAGAATAGATAATGGGGGATTGTCACTTATCCCCCTATGGAGGCCACTGTGCAGCGAACCAGACAGCTATAAAGATCCTCACATGTGGATTTTACTGGCCTATGGTTTACCGTAATTGTCAGAAGTTTGTGGCTAGCTGCGACAGATGCCAGAGGATGAGGAACATCTCAAAGAAAGACGAGATGCCTCAGAAGTACATGCTCGAGATCAAGCCCTTTGATGTATGGGGCATTGATTTCATGGGACCATTCCCTAAGTCCCATGGGTATCAATATATCTTGTTGGCGGTGGATTATGTGACCTGGTGGGTTGAGGCTATCCCCACTACAACGAATGACTCGAAGGTGGTGCTCAAGTTCCTACAAAAGAATATCCTAACTCGTTTTGGAGCACCTCGAGCACTGTTGAGTGATGGAGGGTCACATTTTAAAAATAAATGGCTGGGGAGTCTGCTAGCAAAGTATGGAGTGCATCACAAAATTACATCCCCATACCACCCCCAGGCCAATGGACAAGCTGAGCTAGCCAACAGAGAAATCAAGCAAATCTTGGAAAAATCTGTGGTTTCCAGGAAAGATTGGGCTACTCGCTTGGATGATGCTCTATGGGCATACAGAACTGCATTCAAGACTCCAATTGGTATGTCACCATATCAGTTGGTATTTGGGAAATCATGCCACTTACCAGTGTAACTGGAACATAGAGCATACTGGGCAGTAAAGAAAATCAACTGGGATCTGAAGACTGCAACTGAGCATAGGCATCTACAACTGACTGAGTTAGAGCAATTCCTCACTGAAGCATACGAGAGTTCGAGGCTGTACAAGGAGCGAGCCAAGAGATTTCATGATCAACGCATTTGCCTCCGCCACTTCACGCCAGGGGATTAGGTACTTTTATTTAATTCCCGTCTCCGTTTGTTTCCTGGAAAACTTAAGTTGAAATGGACTGGTCCATATGTGATTCAGAAAGTGAATTCTAATGGCACTGTAGAGTTGCTAGGTTCTGATAGCACACACTTCACTGTCAATGGTAACCGAGTCAAAACTTATGTTTAGTATGAGTCTGTGTTGTTCGTCTGTGAACTACACCTAGTTGATCCATAGGATGTACACTGCTGAGTCTAGCTGCAGACGTTAAATGAAGCACTTGTTGGGAGGCAACCCAACCTTTAATTGAGTTCTATTGCATTGTGTTCAGGATTTTGGCATCTCCTTACTCCATTTTTTCCAAATTATGCGTTCACGTTTGGTTGTTGAGTTAATGGGTGCAGATGAAGAGTTCAAAATGCGAGGAATTGCCTGAAGAAATGAAAACGGCGACCTAATTACACTTTCGGCGATCGCCGATCGTGAATCTTGGGTCGCCGAGTTCGTCGTCAAAGTTATACAGGTTCGAAGCAATTTCGGCGACCTAAAAATGATGTCGGCGATCGCTGATTTCGTTGGTTTGGTCGCCGAAATTGCATTTTTTTACTTTTGCTTTGGCACAAAATCGACGACCCATTTACATTTTTGGCGATCGCCGAAAATGTAAACGGGTCGCCGAATCCGCTTTTCCCAAAAAATGTTTCGAAGCAATTTCGGCGACCCAACTACAAAATCGGCGATCGCCGAACGGGTTCTGGGTCGCCGAAATTGCAAAATCAGCGAATTTTAAACTCTGAACCCCCTCATTCTCCCCAACTTTTCAACCCATTTTCTATACACACGAAACCTCATAATCCTCTCTCTAAAAATCCGACCCCCTCACTCCAAATCGCCTCAAATCCTTCCACACATTGCACTTCCATCATACTTAGAAGGTTTCTAGCCGATTACTTTTCCAAATTTCGTCCAAAAACATCAAAATTCCTAAATCCTAGGGTTTAAGTTTGTTTTTCAATTTTCACTTCAAATTCAAGGTAATCTTCTTAATCTTTATGTTTATTTCAATTTCGTACACATATTTCATCATTTAGTTGATAATGTAGGTTGAATGTTGGATTATTTGCTTTAAACTTTCGTTTTTATCCAGTAATTCCATTTTAGATAGCATGCTTAAGCATATTTATGGTTTTGTTGCATTGTTTTAGTAATTTTAGGGATTGAGTTTTGATTTGGGGGTTTTGTATTGATGATATTGAATAATGTCTTCTAGAACTTGGATTTTTGGGAAGTTGAATTGAAATTCATATCACTGCATTTACTCATACTTGCTTGAGTTTTGGGGGTACACTTGGGGACATTGGAATGTTGATGAATATGGAGAATGTAGGGTGATCATGCATACATAGTTAGTTAGAATATGGAGATGTTGCATTACTTGTAAGTTTAGTTTATTTTACATATTTCCTTTCGTCATTTGCTGGTTTTGATCTATGATTCTGTCATGCAGAGTTCAAATGGCACCTCGACGCCGCATTGAGTCCACCAGGCCAGAAACATACGGGATCCATCTCCAAGGGTTGGATCTTCATCACAAATTTAAAGCTTTGGTAGAGAAAGGGGTTGAAGCAACCCGATACCCAGACCTCGACACTCTTCAGGCTCTGGGGCTCTACGATAATGTCAAAGAGCTACTCTCAAACATCGGTTGGCACCCCATTCTGGAGCTCGAGGACCCAACCTACAGGCATTTCACTTTGGAGATCCTCACTACTTTTGAGCTCGCTACCACGGGCCGGAACACGCCGACAGAAGCTACCTTCCGTGGCCTAAATGAGGACCGCACCCTTACCACAAAGGAGATAAACAGGGCCTTCAGGGTCCCTGTCATTGGTGTGTACACCAAACCGAGAGGCTTTGATGCTAAAGTCTTCTGGCCCACCATCTGCGCCACTGACAGCCCAGCCTGGGAATCTGGCAAGTGCAAAGCGTCTATGATTCGGAACCCTATTTTCCGTATTATTTAGCGAATTCTGGCACACACGCTTTTTTCCAGAAAGGATAACAGCTCGATGAGAGACGTCGAGCTTATGGCGATGTATTGCATGCTCCATGGGCAGGCCCTTAATTTTGCCCAGCCGGGCATCCTCTTCCAGCCGTGGCCCGATCTGTATTGGGGGGCTGTGGACCCACCTCATTCTGGTGATGGGAATCGATCCGGGGGTGCACCAGGCCGAACCATTGACAAAGCTGACAATCCAGAAGTTGGTTGCCCTCCAATTCCTCCAGACCGGTCACCCACCCTACCTCTTCGCCAATACCGCCAGAACTGGAAGCTGGATACATTGGCTCACTTGGAAGCCGTTCAGGCCGTCGCGGACGCTATGGAGAGGCAGCCTCATCTCCGTCCCACCAGAGGAGATGGGGATGACGAGGATGCTGAAGATGCTGCAGATGATGAGGATGCCGGAGGTGATGAGCATGGTTCTGACCGGGGGCAGTCCGACGAGTAGCCGCACTGCATTCTGACGGGAGGTACCTCCCGGGGGACCCAGAGGGACACCTCCACTTTCTACGAGCGTCGCACACACCGTGTGGCGTTTGAGGAGCGCTGAGCCATTTGGAGCAGCAGTGGGGAGAGTGGAACGCCTAGCTACAGGCTATTTCTGCGGCTCAGGCTACATACACCACTGAGCGTCCTTCTTTCGAGGAGGAGCAGCGGCGGGATTGGACAGCTCGGAGATCCTTCAAAGACCAGCAAAGAGAGCAGTGGGCGGCGCAGCAGCGTCACTTTGACCGACAGCAGGAGGAGTGGGTGGCGCAGCAGCAACACTTTGAGCAGGAGTGGGAACAATGGCAACGCCAGCAAGAAGCAGAGGATCAGATGCGCCAATTCATGGCCCGTTTCCCGTAGTACTGGCCCCCACCACAGTGAGGTTTCCACACATCTTCGTGATCTTTTCCCACAAATTTATTCTATCCTGTGTATTAAATAAGTTTGGGGGGATGTGATCAGTCGATGTGTGTCTTTTCTCTTCATATCCTCATGTATCTTTTACTGCTTAATCTGATTCTAATTGTGTTTAACTGCACTTGAACTTGATTGGCGAGTTGGAACTAGCAATTTGTATTCAATTCGTATCATTTACCTTCCTGCTATTTACTTTTGTTAATTTTTGCTGGGTTGGAATTGGGAATTTATTAATTTTTGTTGGTATCTATAATGGGATAAAAAATTTGGTACTTGGTGGTGGATTATCTGCATTACTGATCAAGTTCATGATGACAAATCTTCCTTTCTCGTGAAACTTACACTTATTATTTGCACATGAATTTATGAAGTGCCGCTAGTTGTGGAATTGATTTTGGCCTCTAGGATATGCTCATAGCCCTGTGAGAATTTTAGGGTTTAGGGTTTAGGGTTCAGTTAGGTGTTTTCACCAACAATAGCATTTTTTATTTCACACATTTTTGAAAATTCAATAGAAAGTTTTGTGAGATAATCATCTTCAAAATCTGAAGAAGTGAATTCCTCTAATTGCTGTATGATATTTGGAAATGTAACATGCATGGGAGTTACCTCTTCTGTGTCAATTTCTAAGGCAGGCTCTGCTGAGCAGTCACCGTCAGCATCGGCAAACTGATCATCAACAATATCGGCCATCAGTACTAGCATTGCCTTTTCATTGTCATTGTCAGTTGAATAATACTCTTCCTCCTCATTATCAAGAATGTCAGGAACCTCGGTTCTGGTTAGCAATGCTTTGGTCACCGCCCTGACTGCCCTTCTTTCAAATCTTTGCTTGAGGCGATCCATTTCCTCTTGGCTTACTCTAGGACACTCATGCTTTAGATGATCTGGAGAGTTGCATTCGAAGCATTTCCTTTGCTTTCTTTGAGTTGACCGAGCAGATGGTGAGAGTTTTGCATCCTTGTCTTCTTTTTCAGCCTTTGCCTCTTGTATGAGTTTCTGAAGCTTCCTCATCTGCTCTTCTAATTCACTGATCTTGAGATCTTCCTTCTGTGAGCTTGAGGATGTCGCACCCTCTTTTGCTGGTGATGTTAAGGTGGATCTCTCTTTGTTGAATGGTTTCTTTGGTTTATACTTCCCAGCATCTTTCTTGACAAAGTACGCCAGATCCTCAGAGTTCACAGCTTTGTTTGACGAGGTTTGAGCCACGACAGCTTTGTTCTTCTTTGATTGTTGTATGATGAACTCATGTGCTTTAAGTTGAGCAAATACCTCTGATGTAGACATTGTGCTGAGGTCCTTCTCGCTCAGACTTGTCATCTTCACGAACCAGTCGCTTCTAGGATAGAGCTTTGAAATGATCTTGTGGTTCATCTCTTCATTCTCATATTTCTTTCCTAGGTTGTTCAGCTCACCAATGATTGTGTTGAAATGTTCCTCCATAGCCTGTATGGATTCACCTACAATCATGGAGAAAGACTCATACTTGTCAACTGCTACATGTATCTTGTTGCGTTTCATTTGGTCAGTCTCCTGAGATGCGTTGCAAACGTATTCCCACATCTCCTTAGCAGTGTCAAACTCAAGAGCTTTGTCCGCCATCAGCTTAGGCATTGAATCATAGATTAGTTTCCTTGCTAAGTGCTCCAGTTGTGCTCTCTTTTTGTCCTCGATAGAATATTCTTCAAACGGTTTAGGAATCATGTGAGGTCTTGGTTCACCTCCATCCTCAGCTTGTCCTACAAAAGTGTTAGCTTTCATAATAACAATTGGACCTGTTTCCAAGACATCTACCATTTCGGGGTGTATGCTTTGAAGCTGAATGAGTGCAAGCTTCTTCCATGACTTGAAGTTTTCTTTGTTGTACTTTCCAAGCGAGTGATTCAACATCTTGTCTATTTCTTTAGTGATTTCCTGAGCTACAACACAGAGAACAAAGATAACAGTGCAAGGAAAAGATAGATCAGGTCTTAAAGCGACTCAGAAGCAGTCGGTTTTTCAATCTCCTGCTCTGATACCACTTGTTGGTCCTCAAATATCAGAGTCGTCGTGATTACAACTTAACACGAAATGCAGCGGAATAAATATACGTCACTTACACTTATCGTTGTTTACAAAATGTTTCTTAGCTCAAGTTATGATTTAAGTTAGTTCTCAGATATAAGCTAGCAATTCTGTTGCTAGGTTTCAAATCAACTTTAAACAGTAAATAATAAAACAGTAAATGAACACAGGATTTTTATAGTGGTTCGATCCAAATAGATCTACGTCCACTCCTTAGCTAGAATGCTAAGTATTTCACTAGAAAAGTATACGACAGTACAAGGATTCGCCAACACTTGCGGTAGGCGGCGAACTTTCGAACCGACCACAGCACAACTATCCTCCGTCACTTTGCACTTTTCCGATCACAGCTCCGGCCAAGTCAAGGGCACACCTTCGTAAAACTTGTCCTTCACTGTTGAGGCTTTTATAGTTTGCCCCTGAACTCAATAAATATGCGGCTAGAGCCCGTCAGAGTCAATCTTTTTCAAGAATGACTGTTGGATCTTCCTAGAAAGGAAGTTATCCCAATGATTGAAGATTCTTAACAGAAGTTCAAGAATCTTCAAGGATAAGTGTCAGATATACAATGAAAAGACACTTTAGGTTGTTGAGGGCTTTGAATGCACTTTTTATCACGAGCTCTCAACTGACTACTTTTCACTTGTTCGCTTTGTCAAAGGAATCTCACACTTGTGTAGTTTGCGAATGTCGGTAGTGATAGAAGCAGTAGTTGTCTCCACTTTCGGACCTGCCTTTTATAGATGGAGATTCAAACTTTGAATCTCCATATCCGTTAGACTCAACGGCTCCTTGATCCGAGAATGTTTGGTCTGTGACAGTCGCTTTTCTCTTTGACTTGTACTTTCCTAACTACTTCGGGAAAGTCTCGTCCTTTGTGTGAGTTTTTTGTCAGAACGGCAGTGAGACTTCAGCATCCTGTATATTGCTCTGCTAGGATCCTTTGTTTAACAGCTGAAGACTCTTGTTGATACATAACTCTTTTATCCTTTGTTTGCTCGCTTCTCTAGCAGTTTGCTGGTTGTTGATGAATGCTAATATCTTAGCATTCTGTTGTCCAATATCTTTTAGCAAACATCATCTTCTTCGTGACTGCTAGGAATTCTTCTAGCACACTAGTCTATTACAACTCAATATAAAACCTATACAGAACTTTACAAAGTATGCTAGACTATCTAGAGTTCAGCAAATGATCGACCTACTACTAAGGTTTGATCCAACAAAACCTTTTACAAATAAATCCTAAGGGAGATTTTAGGAATAATTTCCCAACAATTGCCAACTGTCACGCCCCAGTCTCCGCGAGAGGAGCCGGTCCACTGAGGCGAGACTAATAAAATATTAACTGAATATCAAATAAGTTAACAACATAGAACATGGATCAATATCAACAAAGTCTGGTATTAGCTAGAATCAGATTAACGAGAAAGAATAATATATACCAGACTAAACTATACATTCAGCGGATTAAAAGAGTATTGTCTATTCAAAAGAGTATTCCTTTCAGATATGCACAAAAGCATACACAATACTCCTGTCATAATTTACAACATGTACATAGAGACCGGTAACAGAGTGCGCAAAAGGATCATAACAGAGAACATATATGAAGATATGTAATCTGGATTATAATACATTATTTACAAACAAAGGTTTAGCTCAGCTCAACTGCCACCATCTTCGCTCTGCTCAACCTGTATGTTTATAAATACACACATTGCTGAGTATATTGTACCCAGTGGACACATTGCCAAATCATACATATATAAGCCTGACATGCCAACTCACACAGCAACAGATGAGCTTTTACTTTAAAATGAACTCATGTGTTACAAAACATTTAATCATAACTGCGCAATTTAACTCAACACATACATTCACTATCTGTTTAAAGGGTGTGATCAGGAAGCAGGCCTACTTCCATGACCACGGTGACCAACCTATTTGGTAAGACCTTTCTCTCACCAGGTCTGGCACCAAGTGCACTAATCTCGGCTCCTGTAGAGTCATTGAGATTCGATCGTTCCTATTACCTTGACATTTGAAATGTTTAAGGCTCTGGCCACATTCCCCGGCTCAGATTTCTACATACTCTCTGACCGCCTTTCCAGTTCAGAGGACAAATAGGAAATGCAAAAATATTTTGGCATGCTCAATTATTTGAAAATAAAACACATTTTCATTTCATAA
>JAPKLW010005132.1:0-22444 GCA_026898455.1 Plectranthus barbatus
TGGGGTGCAATACTAGTATATATATTAAAGTAAGGCCGGAGACAAAATAAGGTAAGTTTGAGTTGCATTAATTTTTCATTAATTAACTGGTTAGTTCCTTAATTAATAAATGAAATATTCTATAATTATAAATAGTAATTATACACTTCATTATTTACATTAACATTTATGATTTAATCTATAATTGATATTTATAATTAATATATGACAAGTTTGTATATTAGTGAATATTCAATTAAAGATAGATCATATCTCAATAAATATGAATTAGTAGATTATATTTATTAGTTAACAACAGTTTTGTACAAATAGTTTTTGTATAAATTATTTACTTTTCTCTTTCAATAAAATATTTTGCTTTATTATTTAAGAATAAATTATATTCCAATACATACTTATAATTATGTTTGTGTAAATGATATTTGTTTTATTATAAATCTGTACTTATTTCTTGAATATGTATCAACTCAAAATTAAATTATGATATTCATGGAGAAAAATGAATTATGATTGAGTTTAGAAAAAATGTTGATACTAATCGTAAATGTCAACTATTTATTTAACAAAATTCTATTTTATTTAATCTAATATATTTGGTACATTTATGTATTAATGTATCAAAATATTTTTTCTCTTTAATTATTTTCAATTAAATTGTATCAAATCTCAATAAAAATCAATTAGAATATTATATTTATTAATTAAGGAAATATATTCATGTAGAAAAATTAAAAAAATACAGAATCATTCATTAAAAAAATCTTATTTGAAATAAATCTAAATTACATCAATTTATCGTAGTTAATTAATGAATAGCTACCATCAAATTTTTTGTTTTAAAATTTAAACAATATATAAATATTATTAAAGCATGTGATTATAAATCAAAATATCACTCAAGTGGTCACAAACAATTTGATAGATTAAAATTTTAAAAATAATACTGTAAAAAAAAAGAAGCAAAGCATGTAGATAAAGGTTTTGTATTCCTTGAAATAAAAGAGCATGTTTCTATTTTATTTTGAAAAATATAAAAATTGGATCCGATTTCAAATTATTCCTTTTGATATGAAAATTTTCAAATAAATACAAGAAAATAAGGCAGCTAATATGTAGTGTTATTCTTATTTCTTTAAATTTAAAAAATTCATATTTGATGAAATTAAGTATATTTCATTTTATTAATATACATTATATATAAATATATATAGATTATCGTACATCATTTTTTTCCTAGAAGAGTGAGCATATAAATGGTTTTTCATTATTTATATTTAATTGATAAAAAAATTAGGTTAATTATACTGAATACTATAACTAAACAAGCAGATTAAAATATTAATACTCGGTTTTTTACCTATTTTTCAATTAAATATATAAGTATAACTCTTGAAATATTGATGATATTATAGTTTCTAACCATGGCCAAAATAATTAAATTCTAGATCATATGTCATTATATTGGCATTGTAAATATGAACACCTTATACTATCACTTATTAAAAAATTGTAAAATAAGATTTGATAAATTAATAAAAATAAATAAATGGGTATCAATATAATATTACTTATTCACAGGGGCGGAGACAACATATGGTTAGGGGGGCAGCGCCCCACGAGCTAAATTTTTTTTTTAATTATATTTTTTAAAACATTATAAGGCTCGATCCACGAAATGTAGTCGAGCCTCTATATTCCTTTGAATCAGTATTCATCCTTTTTTATATATGCTACAAAAATAATGGATCATTTTTTATTGTATTTCAAATTACTATATATAAATTAATAGTTAATACATTTTTAAAATTAATATTATTTAGGTTTAAATAAAATATCAAATGATTATTATTTTAATACAAATAATTAATATTCCCATGCATCGCGTGGTTAGCAATACTAGTTAGAAAGTTATTATAAAACCAGAAATCTTCAGAAATCCAGATAATAAAAAAAATGAAATCTCGTTTGACTATGAGCAAAAAAAAAAAAAAAAAGATAAAATAATGGAAAGCAATCAAATGATGGAACATTCATACGATTCTTGTCTTCTAATTTGAAAACCATATGAGCTCGATAACACTCTTTTTCTTATATGGATTGTCGTCACCTTTTTCCTTTTGAAAAAATAGAATGCTTTAATTTATCCGAGTTGATATCTCCATTATATTGAAGCAATAACATATTACTTGTAACCCCAGCCAAAAACAAATAAAATACATAATTTAAATCCCAACTATACCTCATACCTCTTATATTTTAAATTCGTGACCTTTTAGACGCATGTAAAATACTTTAATTAACCACGGCTCTAGTGTCTAGAGTTGAGAATCATCCAAATTCACCTATTTCCTATTTGTACTTTCACTGTCTTCTCTCTACCAAATAATAATAATAATAATAATTATTATTATTATTATTATATAGTTCATTTTGTTAAATATTTATCTTAATTGAAGAAAGCAATACCATATGGAGAAAGTATTTTATAAGTTGAGAATTGAAAGTATACGGTTATGTTAATTAATGAAGATAATGCTTTGTGTGGGACACCCATGTGGATATGTAGTTATTTGCTACAATTATTGCTACACTATTACACCTATTGATTCTCAACTCTTCTCTTAATATGATATTCGTTTTGAATTTATCAACTTCTCATAATTTTGTTTTAATCTCTCTTTCAAAAAACCTCATATAAATGGAATCATATGAACATTTATATTTTTTTAAAAAAAATTATTTATTTTTCCAATATGAATAGATTTGCTTATAACCAATAATATCATTGCCCAAAATATTGGTTCTCAAAAAAAAAAAAAAAATCATTGCCCAAAATATTGAAGACCGGCAATTCTCTTTTAATTAAAATTAAATTAACCTCAAATTCTTTTTGCACGAAAAATACATAAAATAAAGAAGGTTGAAAATGTATGTACATTCACCTTATCTATTTTGAGTTCAAGAAGAGAGATTAACTTAGGACCTTAGTTAATCATACAAGGTAAATGATTAGATAAGTTATGTTGGTCCCGAAATCAAAGTTAGTTAGATATATGCAACGGAAGATTTGAGTGCAAATTCTTGTAAATTCAAATTGGAGGTTATTAACCTATTTGGTTCTTTGAAAGCCTTACTTGTCTGCGAGTTTGATTAGAGTCATTTGGATATACTCTAACACGGAATAGTGTTGGATTTTAAATTCTTGCAGAAATAATCAAAGCAGTAAAAAGTACAATAACTTATAGAGGTTCGGACAACTATCTTGCGTCCTCTCTTCAGGCAGTTGCCCGGAATACACTAGCTTCATGATTATAATTCATCCTCACGATCTATCGCAAGCTGATGAATGCCCGAGTCCACCAGTCCACTCGCTGAGGGCCTCGTCCTCCTTTAGCACTCAGATAGGGAGTTTGGACACACCACGCAGCCTCCTTCTTTGGAAGTTGGGAGCTTTTAAGTTCTTCCCAGAACTCTTCGAACGTGCGACAACACGCCCGTGATAGTCACAACTTGGAGATAGCTGCAACTGTTGTGATCCTTTCGGAGAGAAAGAGCACCAATAATAAAACTCAAGCTGAGAAGCTGTGAGTCTCGTGTCCAGAGATTGAAACACAGTAAGCTATTACAAATAGCCTCGAACAGAAAAAGTGAACTCTGAGAGTCTATGTTCGGAGAATATGGTTACGACTGGTGAGCTTTGAACCTTCGTATGTTGAGGTCTGTTTATCACGTTTTTGTTCTTGTAACGACAACCGTCTTCATTTCGTAACCCTTTTCCTGAGATTGCTTTGGTCTATTTATAGACGATGCAAGGAAGGGTTTGACAAAAAAGTCGTTTAGAGACAATCCCAATTTTGAACTATATGTTGGGTCTCTAATTTGATTAAGATAGATGCCTTTTCCTACTCTGCCACACCTGCTCCGTCATTTCCTGACACAGGGTGTCGACATCTTGCAATGTGTCAGAACGACTCGCCAATATGAGAAATCTTAAACTGGATATTTGAATTTTGGACTTTAATTTAAAGAATCTCATTTTCCTTAAGTCTGAGTCTTTGCGATTCCTCTTGCTTGTCTTCTTTGTCTCTACTCGTGAGATGAAACTCAACCTGATAAACTGGTGATGATCCAAGCTGGTGATCTCAACCAGTTTATCTGAGTAGTAAGCTTCAGGTTGAAGTGGTCGTCAGTCTGCCAGTTCATGCCTGAGTCTTAGTTTCTTCTTGTCTTCACGATGATCAAACTGGTGGCTTTGACCACAAGCCCAGTTTGTCTTGATCAACTTCTTTACAACTCGATAAACATCCTAAGTGGACATTACAAGTTTGTATCGACTAAGCTAATCTAAAGACACTTTCTAATGTGGTTTCTATACATGTTTGACACATCAAAACATAAAAAGGTAAGAGAATTTCTAACCTAAATTCCCAACAAGTTCAACTTGAGATTAGACTTAGTATTATAAATATCATCCTCTTACCTAAAAAATCATAAAACCAATTTTATAGACATTTTTAGACATTGCAATTTCTAAGCAACTCATTTTTAGAAGGTAAAAAGTGTGGAAATTATGTGGCCTTAGTTTTGGGCTACTTAATTACCTAAGCCCAACTCCTTTCTTTTCTCGAGCCCAGATCCTTGGTAGTGTTTATGAATTGGTATCTCGGGTTGGACTTCGGTTCGGGTAAGCGTTTATGGGGCGGTTACAACTTACCTCCCTATATATTGTTGTAACCCGGTTCTTCTCTCATGTTGTGAAAACCTAACCCTAATTTGTGCGCCACACACTCTCTCTCTCTTCTCTGAATGCTCTCTCTTCTCTATTCTCTGAAATGTTCTCTCTTCTCTCGTCTCTAAAATGCTCTCTTCTCTCTTCATCTCTATGCGATCTGAGTGTGATTCCGGTGAGCGGGTGAGTGATTGAGGGTGTCTGAACCCTATTCCATAGTTTCTCTTCCTCCCATTGGCCGAAGGAAGGCTGGGGCTCACAAGGTGAAATCTGAGCCATCGTTTTGTCCCTAGTCGGAGTGTTAAGGCAAGGGTACGCTTGATCAGAGGCCGAAGGAGTCCACGGCGGTCCAATCAGGGTTATGTCGGAGTCTAGCGAGTAACAGGCCGGTTAACAGGTCCTGCAGCCCTGATACCCAAGAGTGGTATCAGAGCCAGGTTTCCAGACCCGCAAGCCTGCTCGTCGTCGCACTCACGTCGTCTGTGCCCCAGGGCACGTGAGGTAGGTCGGGTGCGCCCTCTCCTAGGGCCCCCACTCAGGTATAAGTCTCTTCATGTCCCTGCCCTAACCACCTCTTCGTCATGTCGGTCGTGTGTCGATCTGCTTTTTTAGAGTTTTCTTAGGGCTCAGTCGATCGGTCCGGATAACCGCGGTCCTCTGAGCATCCTTCTTACTGGACCGGATAACCGTAGTAAGTAAGGATCCCTTGCTTTATGTGTTTACTGGGTGATAACTGCGCATTTAGTTTTAGGTGTCTTGTTTCTTTGTGGCTTTCGCTGTTTTCTTGACTGATCTTTTGAATATTCATGCTTCTTGCTCTGTGATCTTGTCATATTGTTCTTGATCTTGGCCTGCATCATCTTGTGTTGTTGCCCTAGGACCTGAATCAGCATCTCTGTACATTCTTGTAGCCAGTTTTAGCATATCTGTACATACACTTGTCTACATTTGTCATAATTCTTTTATCATCATGGCATCTGGCATGACTTCTCATGGCTTGACACCATTTAATGGCAAATCTGACTTTACTATCTGGAAACAGAAAATAAAATGTTTAATGATTCAACAAAAAGTCCTTATGGCTATAACTGCTCAATACTTAGACACAGATACCGCTGAAAAACGCATAGAAATGGATGATCTAGCTCGCTCCATAATAATCTTGAAACTATCTGACTCAGTGTTAAGAAAAACAGGTAAAGTTAAACGGCTAAGGAGTTGTGGGATAAATTAGAGTCCCTGTTTACTGAAACATCTTTACCCAACAAAATGTACCTGTTAGAGACTTTTTTTTAGGTTCAAATTGGATCTTAATAAAGATATTTATGAGAACCTATATGTGTTTAACCAATAAATTCAATATATAAAGTTAACAGGAGATGAGCACATAGATGAGTATGCCCTCATTGCCATTTTGAATGTTATCCCAGATTCCTATAATGATGTAAAATCTGCAATTAAGTATGAGAGGGATCCTGTGAATCTTGAAACACTTATGAGTGGTCTAAAAAGTAAAGAACATGACCTAAAAAGGGGTGGAGCTAGAAACAGAGGCAATAATAATGAAATTCTTAATGTCAGGGGTAGATCTAGGACTATGAATGATAGAGGCAGGAACAATGATAACAATAACTCTAGAGAGGGAAAAATAAATCAACTAGATAATATGAATAGGTCCAAATCTAGGTCTAGGGGAAGGAAATGCTACAATTGTGGTGAATATGGTCACTACATAAAGCAATGTACCAAACCTAGGAGGGAAAGGGGTGAGAGCAGCAATTCAAATGTTAATATTGTTAAGGGTGAGAACCTGGGTGATGTTTATATGATTTCTAATTCTGATTGCATGAACTCTTTGCCCTCAACCTATGCCTGCATCGATAAGTTCTATGCCACTTAGTGGATTGTTGATTCTGGTTGTACATATCATATTACACCTCACAAACAACACTTTACTTGCTTAAAATCCATAGAAAAAGGCTACATCTTACTTGCTGATGAGAAGAAGTGTATAGTAGAAGGAATATGTGATATTAAACTCAAATTTGTTAATGGTTGCACCTATACTCTAAGAAATGTAAGATATGTGTCAGATGTGTGCTTTAATTTGCTGTCATGTTCTGCTTTAGAGGAAGATGGGTTAGAAGGTAGGTGGGGAAAAGGGATTATGAAAATTATGCAAGAGTCTTTAGTAATTTTTCAAGGCAAAAAAGAGTAATAACTTGTATGTATGCAAAACTGAGCTTGATTCCTTTGCAAATACTGTTAATACTTCTGATATTGATGTCTCTAACCTTTGGCATAGAAGACTAGGCCACATGAGTAATAAGGGCTTAGAAATTTTAAAGAAAGAAGGTGTGTTTGACTCTGATAATGTTAATGCTTTGCTTTTCTGTGAACACTGTATTCTAGGGAAACAAAGTAGAGTTTCTTTTCCTGCACACACCCCCACCTAATTCCCCTAAGAGCACATCTATACTAGAGTATCTTCATGCTGATGTGTGGGGGCCCTCTAGAGAGACCACTAGGGGTGGTAAAAGATACTTTCTATCAGTTATAGATGATTTTTCAAGAAAAGTTTGGGTATTCTTAATGAGTTATAAATCTGAGGTGTTTAATGTGTTTAAAAATTGGAAGACTCTAATAGAAAACCAAACTGGTTAGAAGATAAAGACCCTTAGAACTGATAATGGTCTTGAATTCTGTAATAATCAAATGGATGACTTGTGTGAGGTTAATGGGATTAAAAGATAAAGGACAGTCCCCTATTCCCCCCAACAAAATGGTGTTGCTGAGAGGATGAATAGGACTATTCTAGAAAGAGTGAGATGTATGATGTCTATAAGTGGTTTGGATAAATCTTTCTGGGGTGAAGCAATCATGACTGCCACTTATCTGATAAATAGATCTCCTTCTGTCCCTCTAAGGGGTAAATGCCCCGAGTCTATTTTTTACAATAGACCTCTAGACATGTCAAACCTAAGGGTCTTTGGCTGTGTTGTCTATATCCATCAGAAAGGGGACAAATTGGACCCTAGGTCTAGGAAGTGTGTTTTCTTAGGTTACCCTGAGGGAACTAAAGATTATAGGGTCTGGGATATAGAAGATCTAGACTATAAAGTCACTGTTAGCAGAGGCATAACCTTTAATGATTGATTTCCCTTGCTCTATTAGTTCCCTGCCTCTTATACTGCATGAGGATACTTCTAGTGAGGTGGAGCCTCCTAAGCTAGACAATAATGACATTCAAGGGGAAGAAAGTGAACCTAATCAACATAGACATAGTACAACTGATTGTTTACCCTCCTCTGATGTTGATAATGTTGACTGTCATGATTGTCCTAATCAAAGTGGAGCCTCTAATTCTACCTTTGATCCTCTGCAAGATAACTTGACTATGCATGCTTTGAATGTTTTTGAAGAATTAGATGGTGATGAACCTAAAACATACAAACAAGCTATGCAGTCCCCTAACTCAAAGATGTGGTAGGCTGCCATGTATGATGAAATAAATAGCCTTTATGAGAATAAGATCTGGACCTTAGTTCCCAGAACCTCAAAACTCTCTGTTGTTGATTGTAAGTGGTTGTATAAGATCAAACATGATGGGAAATCTATAAGATATAAGGCTAGGTTAGTTGCTAAGGGCTTTACCCAAAAAGAAGTCATTGCTTACTCTGAAATTTTGCTCCTGTTGTCAAGTTCACCACTGTTAGAATCATGCTTGCATTAGTTGCTCATTTTGATTGGGAACTTGTTCAAATGGATGTTGCAACTGCCTTCTTGTATGGTGATCTTGATGTATGCATATATATGAATCAACTTGAGGGTTTCACTGATCTGAAACATCCTGACCATGTATGTTTGTTAAGAAAAGCTTTGTATGGATTAAAACAATCTCCTAGGCAGTGGAATATCAAATTTGACACAGATATGAAAACTTTAAAATTTGAAAGAAGTGTTCATGATCACTGCCTGCATTTCAAAATGGAAAATAACTTGCCTACTTTCATACTTCTCCATGTTGATGATATGCTGATTGTTAGTCCTAGCATGAACTATGTGAGACATGTTCAAGATCATTTAAGTAAGCATTTCAAAATGAAAGATCTAGGCAATGCTAGGAGAATACTTAGCATGGACATTGTCAGGAACATATCTAAGTCAACTTTGGTCCTTAACTAGACTGCATACATTTCTAAAATTCTTTCAAAATTTTCTATGAATTCAGCTAAACATGTTAATATACCTCTTGCATCTCATTTTCTGCTAAGTAAGGATCAATGTCCAAAGACAGATTCTGAAATAAGTGAAATGAAAAATGTCCCTTACACTAATGTTGTTGGTTCTGTGATGTATCTTATGGTCAGTACTAGACCTGACATTGCTTACAGTGTTAGCCTATTGAGTAGATATATGTTGAATCCTGGTGAGCCCCATTGGGAAGCACTCAAATGGTTACTCAGATATTTGAAGCACACACAGAATACTGGTCTTAGATTTTCAAAATGTTCAAACACTATCAATCTTGTTGGATATGTTGACTATAATTATGCTAATGATAGAGATAATAGGAAGTCAACTACATCTTATGTTTTTACCTTATGTAGTGCATGTGTTAGTTGGAAATCCCAGTTGCAACATGTTGTTGCTTTATCTACTACAGAATCTGAGTATATAACTATGACTGATGCATTTATAGAGGCCATTTGGCTTAAAGGCTTACTATCTGAGATTAAGTTTTTAAGGGAGAATCCTATTGTGTATTTTAACTCGCAATCTGCTATCCAACTCTGTAAGAATCTAGTGTTTCATGATCGAACCAATCACATAGATGTTAGGTTTCATTTCATTAGAGATGTAGTGGAAAAATGAGTCATTACTTTGAAGAAAATTGCATCTGAATTCAATCCTGCAGACATGGGTACTAAGTGTTTACCTCTTGAAAATTTTATGTCATGTCAGTATATTCTTAGTTTTGAGCATTATTAAAACCTTATTTGTGAATAGTATTTTTAGGTTTTAATTTCCTGCATCTTACTATGTGTATAATTCTTAACCTCTGTGTTTCTTATCTGAGTTAATATGTTTAACTCTTAGAACTCTGTCACTTGAACTTTGTGTTTTTAAATAAACCTTGTGTTATTATTTTTTCTAAAATAGGGTAGTGCTAATTTTTTTTGCAGGTACTAAACTTCTATGATGGTGTACCTTAGCCTTACCCTCAAAGTCCTAGTACATGTATAGCTAGGCAACCGGCGATGATGACAACTAATAAGTGAAAGCCTCTGCAACCACGGCCAAGGTGGAGAATGTGGAAATTATGTAGCCTTGGTTTTGAGCTACTTAATTACCTAAGCCCAGCTCATTTCTTTTCCCAAGCCCAGCTCTTTGATTGTGTTTATAGATTGGTATCTCGGGTTGAACTTTGGTTTGGGTAAGTGGTTACGGGGCGGTTACAACTTACCTTACTATATATTGTTGTAACCCGGTTCTTCTCTCATGTTGTGAAAACCTTGTCCGTAATTCGTGTGCCGCACTCTCTCTCTCTCTCTCTCTCTCTCTCTCTCTCTCTCTCTTCTCTGAAACACTCTCTCTTCTCTCTTCATCTCTGTGCGATCTGAGTGTGATTCCGGTGAGCGGGTGAGTGATTGAGGGTGTCTGAACCCTAGTTCATAGTTTCTCTTCCTCCCCTTGGTCGAAGAAAGGTAGGGGCTCACAAGGTGAGTTCTGAGCCATCATTCTGTCCCTAATCAGAGTGGTAAGGCAAGGGTACGCTTGATCGGAGGCCGAAGGAGTCCACGGCGGTCCAAGCTTGAAGAGAAGACCAAGTCTGCGTGTGGAACCCTAACCCAATCAAGGTTAGGTCGGAGTCTGGCGAGTAACAGGCCGGTTAACGGGTCCTGCAGCCCTAATGCCCAAGAAAAGGTTCAATTATAACACGAAATATACACGCTTTTTTATATTTATCTCAAATTATTCGAACTATGTATATATAGAACAAATTATTTTTACCGATCAACGATGAGCTAATTTTATAGTCAGAAATGAACGTTAGCAAATCAAATCTTTGGATTTAAATGTTTAGTATGAGAGTTTATTGTGTTGGGCTTGGATGTCAACTTTTCATTGATCAAGAAAAATAATTTGGGATATATTTGTATAGTTTAAATAACTTGGCTATTTATTTAAACATTCAAATAGTTTGGTATAAGTTTTGAAAAAATGTGCATAGTTCTAAATATAATTGAACTTTTCCATTTTTTAAAAAATAATTTGTGTGATTTCATTTATTAATATTATTATTTATCTAAAATTTATACGATAAATAAATTGACCAACTAAGTACAACTTAATACTAGGCTCAACCCAACCCCAACAATACAATTAGACTACCATTAATCTACATTTATGAGCTATTATTAGGGTCGAAAAACTAATTATTCTCATTCTTAGAATCTTTTTTATAGCCAATGTATGTGCAGTGTGCACTGGCTTTATAAAAGGATTACAGCCCCACTCTTTTCATGCAAAACATAAAATTTTTTATAACATATTGGAAATTGATAAGGCTAAGATAATGGAAAGCCGAATAATATTATAACATAATTTACTAAGCAGTAGGTGCTAGAAAAAGGAGTCACCCTTTTCTACCATAAGTACAAATATTTTATTTTAGTCAAATATTAACTTTCCATCCATTAATAATAGGGTAAGAAAAGAAGTAGCATATTCATATAAAAATCGAGTGATGAAACTCTGATTACGTTAAATTCTACTTATTAGTTATTCGAGATATTATTATTATTATTATTATTTTAAAATAGGTGACAAACAGAAAGATGAAGAATTCACAAATTTCATAAAAGCACTTTTACACGTGACATACCCACGATAAGACACCACTAGTATATTGAAGGTGTACAATTATAAAACTATTAACATTTAAAAACAAACGTGTATATTCCTTTTATGTGAAGTGTTTTAATTTGTGAGCTACGACTAAGGTTGAATTATTTCTATATAAAGAAAAGGAGAATCTTAACCAAAGGTCTCCTTATTAGTTAGGTCTATTAACAGCATATTGATCAAATTATGCTATATCATTATCTAAGTTCATTCCAGAAATATACAAATCCATTTTTGAAATAGGGAGATCCCATTCTAACTCATCATAAATAAAAATATTCTCTTTATTCTGATGACATGATTATATTTGATCTTGCACATTTATAAAAAAAAAAATTTAAGAAAATAATATATTTAAACATATTTCCAACCCTTATTAAAAAATAATAATTAATTCATTATATTATATTTAATATTTTCATTTTTCAAAATTGTTCAATGATGTATTTATAAATTACTTTAAACAATCAATATATCCTGAAATATAAAAACTGGATCATATAATTAAAATATCCTGAAATATTAATATAATACTCCCTCCGTCCGAATTATCTCACTTTCCTTTTTTTGTTTGTCCCACTTCATTAGTCCCCTTTTTAAAAATAGTAACTTTTTTACACTCAACAATAAAATATTAATTACACTCAATTCAATCAACGCTCACAGTCCTTCGTTATTGTGTCCGGTCAAACTGGGACAGGGAAAGTACTTATTTTGGAAGTATCATTTTGTAATATAGAAGTCAAGTTTTAAATGTGTGATAAAAGCGAAAACAGGGAAGTCAAATGCCCCGATATAATCTGATAGAATCTCTTTTATCATCATCATCATCATCAATGAAGTCAATTATCCCATGACCCATTGATGTCTAATTGGGTGTCCCTTTATAGACTAAAGTTAATTAATTACACCTGATTACTTTTAGTTAACCCTAAAACCACTATAGCTGCTCCAATTTGATTTCCCAATTCCATCTTTTGTTTGAGTGCAATCATGATTACTTGGACCAAAATCATCACTAACTTTCTCAAAATTATTTAATTTCCGGGCCATACTCTTAGAGAATGGGTTTAACCGACAATCCTTAAATCATAACATTTTTTTCTCATTTAATGTTATGGAATAGTAAAATAAAATTAATTATCCCAGCTAGAAATGCATTGAATCAAGATAGTCATATAAATGAAATTCCAACTTCATATATTAAAGACAATAGACAGATGAAGCATGCTCAAACAATCTGCATAATGAAGAGAAGAATAGGCTTAAATCTGAAAGAATACTAATAGGGAGTTTCCAACAGACAACCCCAATTTTTTCTGTATCCAAAGCAGAATCTCCATCAAAACTAAAAAGTGAACACTATGAAGTCATTGGGCTTTCGCTTCAGAGTTTCACAATAAGAAGATTTAAAATGCTGTAACGAAAACAGGCATTTTATGCAAGAATGACAGCCATTATATTTCTAGAATAAGTCCCTCTAGAGTGAGAAACTTATGCAGCCAATTTTGGGAGTTAGGCTGAATAAAAAATGAAGAATGAAATAATATCACCAAAGTCTCTTGTGTAAACTGATAAAGTTGGAACCACAGATGTAACAAAACCTTAATCATAACAAGTCGGCAACAAGCTGATGACAATTGACAGGAAAAGAGAATCGAAGTTGAATTTCATGCAGCCAAAAAGTAAATTACTATTAAATATTCAGTTGTAATTTACTGGATCATATCACCTTTCATGATGCCCTGGACACTACCCATTTACTTGAGGAAATATGATCCCATTCCCATCATTACTAACTCACTAGCCATCATCATCCATGGATATATCACATTGAGATGCCTAATATGACATGGTCACAAATAGAGTTAATATTTCCGCCAGCAAAACCACTGAAGTCAGCTTTCGAAAGTCCATAAACGCACAACTAAGTCAAGAAATACCAGGAATACATATCAGTCCTAGCATTTGGATTTAAATTGGGTTGATAGGTAAGATAAATAAATGAATGAAATGTAGTTTGAAGAAAACATACAAATTCAATAAATTTTAATTTAAATGATAGCTATAGTGACTTAACAGCACTTAATATAATGGTGAAAAATCACCAACAAAGATTTATTTTAAGCAGACCAATAAGGATATTCGATGTTGTAATAACAACAGAAGTTCTATATAAGATAATACTCCATCGCACTAAGATAAGGCAACAAGGGAATCCAACACAAATTGAAACACAATTGTTAAATGTGGTTGGAATTGTATATATATTTGTTTATTCTTCATAATATACCTAAACCACATCATCCATAAGCTAAACCATAGTTCAGTTTAGATTAGATTGGTTTTATACCTGCATTTGGTAATATTGGTTTAGTAATTACTTTAAAACCCTAAATGTAGTTTCAAATGCTTGATGCCCTCAACAGAGTATATTGTCCTGTCCTATGTGCTATACCCTTGTGAAAAATATACAGTATGAATGATGAAACAACTTACAAGAATAAGAAAACATTTTTCTGAGGTGATACACCAGACAACGCCAAGCACTCTTTTCCTATATAGTTGTTCAGAACTCATTGCCAAATTTTGTAGCATTTTGGAGTCTTACTGAATGATATTACCATCAGATGACTAATATTTACAGAAACATCTAAACAAAAATCTATAAATTGAAACAAAGAATTGATTTAATCCAATCCATAGAGACTTTAATCTAAGGAAGGGCACAGCCATTTCTACAAAACCAGCAAAGAGACGCATGTTTTACTGTCCGAGAGGCATTTCAAAATTAATATTTATTACAACAAGCACAGGGTATAATATAACCATCCACTCTTCAACTTAACAGAATTCAAGAAATTTAGTATGATACTAAAAAAACCATGTCTCAACATTCTTCCAGTCTCCAACTTATGATGCAGTTATGCACATCAAATTTATTCAACCACATCTAAATCTACCAGGTTGAACATCTACTCTCTAACAATAAAAAACATGATGTGCAATACTACCGTGGATAAAAATGTAAATCAGAAAATTTGCAAAAATAAGAACATTTCAAGTTTCATATTTCACAGAATCTGACCGAGAAGAAACCTCCTAGCTGAAGTAGATTTCTTAGTATCACTAAATCCTGAATCGGACTCATCATGGTACCACCCCACTGTTCTCTGAGCTTCTTGCACAATTTGTGAAATACCTACATATCAGAAAGGATTAAGAACAAAATTCATGTGGCATCCAAAATTCCAAATCACCAAAAGAAAACCTGCTCAAATAAAGAGACATACGCATGGTTCATTGATGCCAAACTATTTCAATTGCTTTATAAACTATCTATATGCACTCGATCACACACATATCATTTTTTTACCCTGGAAGAGTGGAAGAAAGGGGAGGATTCGGCATTCGTGCATATCCACAGTAGATCCAAAATCTCATATGACTCATTAGGTTTAGTATCAATGAGATTTTAGCTTATTATACATACGCCTTTCCACAAACAAGATTCTGAAATTAAACTCACATCTGGTAAATAGGAACACTCAATAAGCAACCAAATATCAGTCCAATGTGCTTCTAAACAGCAAAAGGGGCATATAAGGCCACAATTTCAGCATAATTCAGACTTGAGATCATAGAAAACGTGAAAATCTAAGAATCAGAGCAACAAAAAAAAAAAAAAAAAAAGAGGAAAAACCTCCGGAGACAGTTTGTTTATTGTGGCGGATGTCGTGAACGGTGGCGGAGATTTTCCAGTAAAGCGGCCGTCCGACATAGAAGAGCATCAGAAGCACCACCGCCAAAAGCAAAAAGCGGAATGTGAGTTTCGCTGCTGGAGACGCCATTGTTGTTCGTGCCTGGCCTCCACCGCGCGCGTGTATAGAGGGACAAATGAAACGTAGACAGATTCAGAGGGGTTTTATAGTCTGCACAATTTACTTTCAATAACATAATTTGCAAATCTTTGCAATTATAATATAAGATTTTGTAATTATAACACACAATATTTTTTTTACCCGAAGAAGCTATAAAATAAAAATCATTTATAAGAAAAATTAAACTTTGCGATTAATTCTTTGCATTTATTTTAATGAAACTGTGAATTTTTATTTTAAAAAATGGTCAATTGCATTTTTGTTTTAAATTTAAGAATTTTTCCAAGGGTTAAGTCTTTAAATTAACTTTAATAAAAAAAATGGTTAGTAAAGACTATAAACTACTTTTTAAAAAAGCTGTTATTAATAACCAAATTTAAATGTTTGCGGGAAATAAACCTTAAATCTACTTAAAAGACTAAAATACAGTTTATTTAGATTTACAACATATCTTAACCATTGTTGGTCCCGGTTTATCAGAGTTTAAACAATACGCAGCGGAAATAATATAAATATTTAATCGTTTTCTTACACGCTACTGACTCACAGCTGACAACTGGCAACTGGTCAGCTGGTGCTGGTTACTAAGTACGCAGCTGACAACTGGTCAGCTTGTCAGCTGGTGAATCTATACTTAGAATATTTTAGCCAAGTTTGCACAATTATATCAGTTTCTGAACATACACCAGCACTTGAGTGCTGGGTTTTAAATCATAATGTAATGCAGAAAACTGATAAAGACAAAGGATTTATAGTGGTTCGATCAACTGATCTACGTCCACTCTCCAGTCGTAGCACTGCAAGAGTCCTACGATCTATCTCTAGCTGGTGAATGCCTCGTCCACCAGTTCACTAGATCAACCGCTCCCGGCCTTGTTTCCTTCTTCAACTCTGATCAGCTGGTGGAGTGCGAGCACGTCACTTCAACCTCCACAGCTTCACTGGGTGTTTAGTTCTCCCAAGAACGTATCTTCTCAATACGGCAAACTGCCCGTGATAACTCAAGTGCTGGCTGGCACAAGAGCTGCTGTGAACTTCCTCGGAAGAGAAAGAGCACCAAGGAGATCAGTAACTTACAAGCTGGAAGCTTGAAGTCTCGTGTTTGAATAAATCAACACACGGTAAGCTTTAAGAAAAGCCTCGAAAGTTGTATGCGCTTCTACTTGCTTGAGCGTAATAAATTTGCAGTCTTTCGGTAGGTGAAGAGTATTGAATGTTGATGGATCCCAGGTATTTATAGACGCGGGATCCCATTCAAATCTCCTAGCCGTTTGGACACATCCGGAAAAGGTCTCTGTCCTCGCATGTCCTTCTGACGGCGGCAGGTATGTTTTTCCGAAAAGTGCCATACTTTTGTCCGCTTTATCTGACATTGATCTCTTTATGTCAGAACGGCACTATTCGTCAGTACGAGGAATCGAGACTGGTGTCTTGTAACTGATGGACTTTAAGGTATCCTTAAAGTCATACCCTGTCAGTTAATTCCTCGACGAATCTTCTTTTTGTCTCTACGACTCTGGGAGAGAGAATCTGGAATTCTGCTGGTAACACCTGACTGGTAGATCATACTGGTGATCTTGTGCTGGCAGTCTCTGCTGGTGACTTGCCCTGGCATCATCAAAGTCTACCAAATCTCTAGATGTTAACTCTTCTCGGAATCTCCCATGACTGGTGAAATCACCGCTGGTGAATAGTGTAAGGAACACGCATTCTCCTGGTAAGGTTTGTCAGCCGCCTGCTGATGAAACCCTTCCCAACTGGTGAACAGTAGCCAGTCATATGCACTTCTCACCGCTGGTGAACAGTGTCAGCGTGAGTCTTTGTCAGCCGACTGCTGATGAGACTTTTCCCAACTGGTGAACAGTAGCCAGTGGTAAGCTCTTCTCATGCTGGTGAACAGTGTCAGCATGAGTCTTGATCAGCTGCGACTTACAACTCAAAAGCCTAAGCAGGACTTTACATTTGAGATCTAGAGCTATCTAGAGACAACTGACGCTGGTAGGACTTAGGATTTGATCCACCAAAACTATGATCTATCCAAGTAGCTACTGAGGGAGGGAAACTTAGACAGATTTCCCAACAATTTCCCCCTTTTTGGTGCGATCAAAGCCTAACCAGCGAGCACTCAGCTGATGAGGAAAGTTACAGAAAAATTTCAGGGTTTTACAAATAAGCCTATCAGATCTAAACCCATGAAACTACTTCCTCACATCAGCTCTAACTAAAATCTTCCCCCTCAAACTAAGAGGGATATTGCTCATTTAAAATATGAAAATTGAGATCAGAGCAAAAATAGATTTAAAGAATGTAGACGAGTGCTGGTGCTGATTACACTGGATGTGTAAGTTCAGCTGGTAAGTAAATACTTGACAATTGTTGGACAATAAGAGATTGTCATCAACTTGTCAGCAATCATTCCATTAAAGGTGTAGCAATTACAAGTACAGGAGTGATAACTGACTAGTCTAGCTGATAAGTATTTACTTACAAAAAAAATAGAGAAACTAGACTATGGCTTGGATGATGATCCTGGTGATTGAGTTCTTGCGCTTGTGATAGACCTCAGGATCTCTGTAAGTGCGGCCATGTCTTGTTCTCTCTTCAGCCTTTCCTCAGCAGCAATCCGCCTCTCTTCCTCAGCAAGTCGGGCTCTCTCTGCTTCAGCCAGTGCTCGCACCCTTTCCCCCTCTTGGATCCGCGCCAAAAAGGTGGAGACACCGGCGGTGACGGACTCCAATTGTTGAGCAATTTCAGTTCGGAAGGTGGCGAAGCGCTGATCCATCCTGGCATCAATGAGTGCAAGAAGCTGCGCAGGAGGATGGATCTCGGAGATTGGCATCGCTGATACTTCTATGGAAGAGGAGGGCTCATCAGTTGCGGAAGGAGCCATTGCTGGTTCAGATTCGGCTGAAACCTGCGCTGGGGCGGGCTCCTCTGCGGGCACATCAGCTGCTGCTGGCTCCTCCGCTGGCACTACAGCTGCTGGCTCCTCCGCGCGCACCTCGGCTGGTGCTGGCGGGCCTTGTTCAAAAGTAGGTGGTGCTGTGAAGTCCACCAGCTGCCAGTCCTCATTATAAGGGACAAGGTCGCCCATTACGATCGAAACATTAGGGACGGCAGTGGTCAGCCACCAACCTCTGGAGGGATCCTCCTCCACAATGTGGTCTACCAGCAGAGCGCTGGCAGCCATATCAAAGAAAACAGCATAATAGGGAGGGATCCGGGGGAGAGCGGTGAGAACCTTCAAGCGGCGGAGCGCGTAGATCAGCTGGTATCCCCGGCTGGTGGGCTGGAACTGGAGGAATGGCAACTTAACCATTTTTGGCCTAGGGAGGCCGGAAGTCCCAGTCAGCTGTCTGAATTCTGCAATTCTCTTCAAACGGCGCCTGATTCGCCTGGTAGACAGCTGCTGGTGCATTTCAGGATCAGAATCCATGAATGCATTCGCCCACGCCTCCTCTGATCTCCAGTAACCAAGCCCTAGCCTGGCATAAAGAACAGCGCGCTTTTCTACTGTCAGCTGGCGCTGGCATAGGTCGAAGATCCTCCACCTCCGGAACTCCAGACATAGTTCCGGATTCACCCTCCACAGTCTTCGGTAGCTGGTTATCATCTCGTCATTGACGGCATTTTCCACCTCCGCCGTGATGTTTTCAGCATACTCATAGAGCGTGGAATTGAAGTACTCCATCGGCTGCAGGGGCAGACACCAGTCATAGATCCTCGAAGCGTATACAGACTGGTGGGGGAGTCCGCTGATGGGGATGATATTGAATGCTGATGGCTCAGGCACTCGGGAATCTTGAAACGCCATTGCCCCGCGGTGCTCCCACTGATGTACTCCTGTCACTCGTGATTGGAAGGAGTCTTCATCAATCAGTTGATGCTCTTGGATGCAGAGCAAGTATGACCTCCTTTCTGCGCGCACATGACGTGCTGGCGCTGGCGAGGATGCTGCTGGTCGCCCAGAAGATGATGCTTCTGACGATTTTGGGCGACTGGCAGGACGACGAGCCTCATCTTCAAAATTAGGGAATAGATCCCGGGGCTCCATCCTCTGCACCATGGAGTAATGTGTCACCTCCTCAGCTGGAGCAGCTGGCTCCTCAGCCCTTGGCTCCTCTGCATCCTCAGAATCTGAGCTCATGTCCGAAAAACTCGCCAGTTTTTTCGGGGTGGTCGCCCGCTCCTCAACTCCTCCACTGGCACCCCCGTGCGCGGCCAGTGGGTCTTCTTCACCTCCACCACCCCCTTGCGCGGGTGGAGGGACTTCAGCGACCTCCTCCTCCTCCTAGTACTTATCCACAAGGGATAATACATCTTCATCAGCACCCATGACCATCAGGCGGGTAAAAGATTCTTCTGATAAGATCTGGCCTGGAGTTGGTGCTGGTGGCCTTGCACTTGTAGTTGGGGCAACTTCCCATTTGCCTTTGGCCACCTGGTGCACCTGCTCCGCCAGTTGCGCCTGACGTCTGGCCTCATGCTCAGCCTGCACCTTTGCATAGGCTTCATCGCGGGCTGCCAGCTCAGCCTCCCTTCTTCGCTGGTCGGCCAAGGCCTTCAGCCTTGCCTGGGCCTGCTTCTTCCTCACAATGGAGGCTTGTTGCTCCTTCTTGGCCTGTTCCACCAGCTTCTGAGCTCTTGTTTGGACCCTCTTTCGCTTCCGGGTCATCCTCTCTATTGTCTCCTCCTCAGTCAGTCCAAGAACGGACTTCTTGACTGGTATCGAGATCTTCCTGGATGCTGGGTCATAAGCAACAGCTGACTGGGGCTGCTGAGACTGGTGAGTCTTAGGCTTCTTCCTTGATCGGGGCTTGGGAGCTGGCACTGGCGCTAGTTCTTGAGGATGTATGCCAGTTGCCTCAGCCACCGCGTCCTCCATCGAGATAAATAGGGACTCGAGCTCGCGCTTTCTCTTCAGCTCAGCCCTAGCCTCATCAGTCAGTGGGAGAGCCACAGCTGCCACAGCCTCCCCTATCTGTTCTGGCTCCTCCTCAGATACAGATTCAGCTGGATCAACGGCCGTCCTGCCCCTCAGTCGTCGTGGCTTCTTGTAGTCAGGGTCAGGGAGCTTCACCTTGGAGACTGGGATGAAGTCTGAGGGGACCAGCCTCTCCCCTTGATCTACGCCCTCACCCATCTCCAACCTCCAAGATGTGGCTGATCCTCAGTCCGAATGAGACGGCGTGAGCGAACTTCCCTTCAGTCGGCACGGTGATGTTCCGCGCCACATTCTCCAGCAACCGGCCAAAAAAGAATTCGGCCCAATTTCCCTGTACACCATCTACCAGGGCGCACATCACTGAGAACTTGCGCAAGCTAAGCTCGGCGTGGGAGCCGACTTCACATTGTAGCATGCGCACTACAATGTCGCACACCATTTGCCAGTACTCCACCATCTCGGACTTCTTCATGCCAGTCCGGAAGACGGTGACTTCTTCTTTCTTCCACTCCTCCCATCTCCTCCGGAATTCCTCCGTATCATCCTGATGATACGTGGCTACTTGTTCTCCTTCACTCCTCATCCCAAACATGTTGGCGAGGTATTCGGCATCAATCGTGATCAGATGGCCGAAAACTGAAGTGGTGAACAACTTCCTGTCGTCAGCAATAACCGCCCTAGCATAGAACTCCGCAACCATATGAGGATGGAAAGTTCTGGGGGTCGCCGTTAGGTACGGTCGGAGCTGTTCTCGGTCAATCATCTCCATCAGCTCCTCGCCGAAATGTTTCAGGGCCAATTTCTCATTCAAAATTTTCTCTTTTTGGACCTGAGCAGCCCTTATCTGTGCGTTGGAGAGTTGATGTCGGGTCGGCGGTCTATTCAGCTGAACCAGTCTGGCAAAAGGATGGCTATAATCAATATCCTCTATCTTTACAATGCCAGTATATGTTGGCATATGAGCTTCAGCGAGGGGTAAGTCGAGAGACTCTGAGGATGATGTAGAGGGGTTATCATCAGGAGGTTGCGAAGAAGACACCATGTCTTCAGAAAATATCAAAGGAAGTTGAAGGAATTTGAACAGATTTAGGGTTCTGAAAATATGAGGGATCGTAAAGGTTAACCCGATGAAGGATATTGGATATTTATACGAAGGGCCATGCAGGATTAAACGACCGAGATGAATTCTCAGCAAGTAAGGATCGACGGTCATCAGCTGGCACGATTCCCTGTGGCGACGTGGGCGGTCGTGCTGACGTGGGCAACGCCGTGTAGCTGACATGGCGCTCTCTGATTGGTCGCAAATGTCCTTTTGACCGCGCAGTCACTGTGCGCATTAAATGTGGCATTAAATGTCGCATTAAATTCTGAGATACGCACACGCCAGAGGATTTGAACAATCCCGCCATTTCTGCGACAGCTGGCACGACTCTTGGACTTCAAGAGATCGTCAGTTGAGAACTGGGACTCAACTGAACATCAGGAATATAACTGGTCATCAGTAGGATATGCCAGTTGAACACTTCCCCCTGTCAGCATGGCCGCCTTACCAGTTGACAACTGATACTTACGACTGGCACCCGAGTACTTGGATGAATTGAGAGCTGGGACTCAATTCCATCAGTCGTAGGAAATTCGCCAGTTGTCTGCTGACAACTTGAAGGATTAAGAAAATTGAGAGCTTGGACTCAATTTTAGTCCGCATAATCTTCTCCTTCAGGAATCCATCTTCTCACCCTCGCTTGAATTGGGAGCTGGGACCCAATTTAATTTTGACTGATGGTGCATGACTACTGGCAAATTCGAAATGAGAGTTGGGACTCATTTCCTTGGCCATTTATGGGATAAGGCCTGCCAGTAGATACCACCTGTGGTTTTGAGCTACCACTAAAGAAAATATGAAGACTAAGAGCTTGGACTTAGTCTTAATCAACATCCTTCAGAAAAACAAGAACGGAATGAGAGCTGGGACTCATTCTT
>JAPKLW010005133.1:0-22439 GCA_026898455.1 Plectranthus barbatus
GTCTGGTCCTTACATAATTGAAAGAGTCAATTCTAATGGCACACTAGACTTTGTAGGATCTGATGACACACACTTCACCGTTAATGGTCATAGGGTGAAATCTTACCTGCAATCTGAATCAGTGTCTACCATCCATGAACTTTATCTCTCTGACTCTTAAAGTGTTTCTGAGTTGTCTAGCTACAGACAGTAAATAAAGCGCTTGTTGGGAGGCAACCCAACCTATTTCTGGTTTTGTTATACAGTTTTGGTCAATTTGGAGTCAGTATCTGTGTTAATTAGTTTGTTATGCTCTTGTTTTTGAGTTGGTTTACCCCATTTTCCACAGTTTACGTTCACTTTTGGTTGTTGTGTTCATTGGGTGCAGGAAAGGAGATCAAAACGCAAAAATATGCTGAGGAATCGAACTCGGCGACCCAACATACGCGATCGGCGATCGCCGATCGGGATGTTGGATTGCCGAGTTCCACGTCAAAATCTGGCCAGGTACGGCACGAAATCGGCGACCAAAAATCAACATCGGCGATCGCCGATGTTGCTGGTTGGGTCGCCGAGTTCGTTTTTTTTAAATTTCTTTTGGCACCAACTCGGCGACCCACCGACGGATTCGGCGATCGCCGAGCGGGTTCCTAGGTCGCCGAGTTCATTTTTTTTTAAACGACATTTTCGACAGTTTTTCACACTTTCACCCACACTCCACCAACACTCCCCACACCCACGAACCTTCTCTCTACAAATTCGAATTCACCTTTCAATATTTTTCAAATTCCTCTTGCACACTACTCTCCCATCACGTTAGCAAGAGTTCTATCCGAGTGGTTCGAACGATTTTGCCCTAGAAGTCACAAATCCCCAAATTCTAGGTTTTCCGCTTTTCACTCAATTTTGCTTCGATTCTCAGGTAATTTCTCATCTTTTCTTATGTTTAATGTCGTTGTTAGGGCTCATATATAGTTGTATTTTCATTTTCTCTACAACATTGCATTTGTTTTGAATTTTGTTTTGAATTTTGCTTTGAATTTGTGGGTTGAGTTTGCATTGTTTCTATGAATTCTTTTGGGAATAATTTTGGGCATTCGTATGTTTCTTTTGACATTTGCATGTTAATTCTTTGTTGATTCTTGTAATTGCGGGTTGTATTCTAGTTTGGGGGACTTGGGTGATTATTGTTCATGAAGGGGATGATTGAATTATTGGGTGATGTTGCTATTGAATATTTGAGTTGAATGATGGGTTGTTTGGTTTCTTTGACTTCAATTGGCATGGGAATCAATTGGTCATACGTATACTTAGTTGAATTTTGGGGTTAATTTTCTCTTCCCGCTTTGGTTAAGTTCAATTGTGTTATGTGTACATTTAATATTACGTTCTTGTTGGTTGATGCTTAGTTTTCTTTTGTAGGCTTTTATGGCACCTCGACGTCGCCTCAATCCGGAAGCTTATGGGATCGAGGGTATCCGGGAGGTGAGTGTGCTCGCCAAGTTCAAGACATTGGCCGAACGCGGGGTAGAGGGAACCCGCTATGTGGATACTGACGCAATGACGGCCTTGGGGCTCTAAGACAACGTCAAAGAGTTATTCTCCAATATTGGTTGGAGCCCCCTCCTGGAGCTGGACGCCTCGACATACAAAAAGTTTACCCTGGAGATCATATCTACCTTTGAGCTCACCACTGAGAGGCGGAACACACCTATTGGGGCCACATTCCGAGCCGGCAACGAGGACAGGAAAATTACTACCAAGGAGATAAACAGAGCTTTTGGAGTCCCTAACCTTGGCAGCTACACAAAGCCGCGGGGATTCGACAGCAAAGTGTTTTGGCCTCACATTTGTGCAGAGGGCAGTCCAGAATGGGAATCCGGCAAATGCAAGGCCTCCATGATCAGGAACCCTGTCATCCGGATGTTTCGAGCTATCCTGGCCCACACACTTTTTGCCAGGAAGGAGAACAGCTCCTTGAGAGATGGGGGGAGTTGATGGTTATTTACTGCATGCTGCATCAGGAGCATCTCAACTTCGCTCAACTGTTCCTGATGCAGTGCAACCGGATTTCGGCGGCCCAGAAAGGGGCTATTTGCATCGGGGGCCTTTGGACCTCACTTCGATATTCGATGGGGGTTGACACCTCTGGGGAGCAGGCCGAGCCGTTGACAAAGCTCACCCTGGAAAAATTAGTTGATCTCCGGTTCATCCACTCGGTACACCCTCCGTACATGTTCACTCAGCACAACCATCCATTCTTCCCACTGTCGAACCCCGAGCTCACTAATGTAGGGCTTCGGCAGTACCGCTACAATTGGAAGTTGGACACAATGGCATATCGGGAAGCCATTCAGGCCACTGAGGAGGCCAGAAGGCACAATCCTCACCCTGGTTTCGAGGAGCCCCGTCACGAGGATGCTGGAGCTAGTGAGTCGGAGACAGATCGTGTGCAGCCTGAGGAGCAGCCTCGCCGCATGGTGATGGGCGGATCCTCCCGACAGAACCGGGGCGAGTCCTCCACCTTCTATGAGCGCCGCAACCAGCGTGTGGCATTTGAGGAGCGATTGGGCCGCCTGGAGCAGCAGTGGGGAGATTGGAACACCCAGCTTCAGGCTATTTCAGCAGCCAAGCTACATTCTCTACTGAGCGCCGGTCTTTTGAGGAGGAGCAGCGGCAGGAGTGGACAGCACGGAGATCCTTCGAGGATCAGCAGAGGGAGCAGTGGTTGGCACAGCAGCACCACTTTGACCGAGAGCAGGAGCAGTGGGCGGCGCAACAGCGCCACTTTGAGGAGAAACGGGAACAATGGCGACGCCAGCAAGAAGCCGAGGATCAGATGCGCCAGTTCATGGCTCGCTTCCCGCAGTACTGGCCCCCGCCGCAGTGAGGTTCTGTTGAGGTTGCACACACATCTCCGTGATCTTCTTCCCACAAACTTATTCTTTCCTTTGTATCGAATAAGTTTGGGGGAGGGGGATGTGATCGGTCGATGTGTGTTTCTCTCACCTTCTTTTCTGATCCACCCCTAACTGCTTTGATGTATTGGTTTGTATTTGAATTTGAGACTACTGCATCCTGAACCACTTTAATTGCTTCTGGTTATGTGCTTTATTTGCTTTTGGTTAGTTGCTTTGTTATTGTAGCTGCTTCTTTTCCATTACCGTTGGGTCTGTAATCGGGAATCGTTATTTTGGAAGGGAATGGAAGTACTAGGTTGTTCTGTTATCTGCATTATTGATCAAGTTTATGATGACAACGTTTTCTTTCTCGTAAGACCTATACTGATAACTTGCACATAAATTGGTAATGTGTGGACTGTTACGAAATTGATCTTGGCCTCTGAAATAAGCTTATAGCCTGTGAGAATTGAGCCTGTGTTTGTTTCACTAAGAGTATGTCGCTGTACACTTGATCTCTAGAACTTGCTCTGCTTTCTTGCTCAAAACTGCATAGGAGAGTGTCAAGGATTCAGAAATGATCTTAGGCCATCGTTTCATAAGCCACAATGAACCCAAACACTAACCCAATACATACTCCTTTGTTAGCCTAGTTGAGCCTGAAAACTTTTCTTTCTTAACCCAGATGATAGGAGGTGTGGATGGAATTGTAAGGGTACCCAATGATGTTAGGAGGTGAGAGTAGAGTCGTTATATGCAAGTAGTCCAAACACTTTTGATGGACAAGTATGTTAGTATAAGTACATTGCACAATGAGTGCATCAGCAATTGTGAAGAAGTCAATGTAATGTGTGTTCAAAAAAAAATCGAGTTCTGCACAGTTGTGCATGGTATTTGTGTTAGTTTCATAGAGTGTGCATAATTGTCTGTTAAATAATAATGCACGAGAGTCATTCTAATGGTTTCATTGTTGAAGTCCGAATCCTATTAAACTGTTCTTGATGGGATGCGTCCGTTTCAGTTACTGTTATAGTTATTGTTTGAGTCAGTTGGTTAATTCGAATGGTATGAGATGAGGAATAGTCGAAGTGAATGGAGTTATAAGGTTGTAAATATTTAGTCACTTTAGCCAAATTTTCCATACCCCTCACCAATGTGCCTACATTAGAACCCAAGATAAAGACCTTTTTGACCTTTGTCCTAGCACTCCCACAGTCAGTGGAGAGTTTAGACGATGAGCAAGCCTATGGTAGGAAAGTTGTGCAGCTGACAATTTGAGAGTATACACTTGCCCTTTCTGAAATTCGAGCAAAATCTGAGTGATACACTATCTTGTGAGAAGCAGACTTTTAGAGGCCTGGATTGAAATTGTTTGTTTGCACTAAACTGATGAGTGATGCAGTGTTGGTGTGGGAATTACAACCCCAATTTGTGTCTGAAACAGCTGATGATCAAGTAATGCACCCCCTCGTGTTTATTCTGTTTTTGTATTTGTTTTTCTTCATTGTTCGAGGACGAACAATAGCTTAAGTTTGGGGGGTTGATAAACACTCACTTTGTGCATTCTACTGATACAGATTTGCTCACTTTTGATCTCAGATTGATGTACTACGTGATAGTTTCATGCATTATCTTTATTCTTTAAGGAAATATTACGTTTGGTTTGATTTGTGGTTATTTATGCAGATTTTATGCACAGTTGAGTTGATTTCGAGATTTAATCAAGTACCCTGGGGGACAATCGATGCTAACTTGCATCGGGAAAAAGGAAGGAGTCAGAAAATACCGAAGGACTCGTCGATTTCGCGTTCGTGAAGAAATCGGCGACCCAAATGACGCACTCGGCGATCGCCGAGTTTGCAGATGGGTTGCCGAAGTGGGAAAATTCCTTTTTTCCCACGGCACGAACTCGGCGACCCAAATGACACACTCGGCGATCCCCGAGTTGGTAGATGGGTCGCCGAGTTCGTAAAAATTCAAGTTGGCTTTGGGACGAGTTCGGCGACCCACGTACACAGATGGCGATCGCTGATCGGGCAGGATGGGTCGCCGATATTGGCGCATTTTGACGTATTCTGACGAATCTAAGGCCCAAAATCATATCTTTTCAAGATTTAAAGATCCCCAAGTATAAATAGGACTTCCCAGGACCAAAAAAAGGGTCCTTGACCTTATTTTTAGACGAGAGAGAGACAAGAAATCGCAGGGGATTGAGAGAAAACTTGAAGAGCATTCCAGAGATTGAAGATTGAAGATCACGGGTTTTTGATTTTCATGTTTTCCCTTTCTATGACTCTTTATTTCTCTGTTTTCTTAGAACTTAGCATGATTGGCTAAGTTTCCTGTGGATTCTAGGGTTGAACCATTGTTGAGTTTCATTCAATATATTATGTGATTCGATTTTCCTTTTTCATTGATGTTCTGATTTCATTTGGGGTTTTCATTAATCACATGATATTGGCCATTGAATGTGATTTGAATTGATTATTTTTGAATCGAGAGGTCTAAGATGTCAATTAAGATGCAAATAAATCAGATTTATTAGAACGATTGTCCGAGAGGAAATTGAACTTTTGAAGGGTTTAAAAATCTAAAGTTTTTAATCAAGAGTAAAAGTCTGTTGTATGTCCGAGAGGAGTCACATGATCTTTTATTTCCATGTTATGGTTTAGAGTCCGAGAGGATCACCTGATAATACTTTCGCGATTAACTCATATCTCTGAAAATTAAACTTGGAATTGAATTACATAAATAATTGTTTGATTACTCTTCAATGTGGATTACCCTGGAATCCTAATCTCTCATTAAAGTTTCTAAACTCAAGATTTTTAATTGCTTATTAAATATTGTTTTCAGTATTGCCTAGGAATCAATACCAAAAATTTAATTACCAATTTATCTAGATAGTAGTACGATATCCATGTGTCAGTGCTTAATTATACTTCGATCCTGCAATCTTCGAGATCGATAAATTATTACTTGCCCACTGCAAAGGTCTGTACACTTGCAGAATAGCGTGTTGCGAAACGTGCTATCAGAATTCATCATCTATTCATAAAAGACATTTTGTTGCTGAAGATGAGGAGGATAACAATGAAGAAAGTGGTGGGAGCTCCAAAAGAGCAAAGACTTTTGAAGAAGCGAAGTATTCTACACCTTCTCAAACCCCTTCGACTGGACGTTTCACTATTTCTCGTCCTATGGGTAGAGATAAAGCGAAAAAAAAAGGAAAAGGTAAGGCATCAACTTCTGATTTATCTAATGAATTTGCTGCACAAATCCATGCCTTAAGACTCTCTAAGGACAATGAAGTGGAAGTATTCAAAAGTGTGGCAACTGCTAAAATTGAGTTTGAACGTGAAAAGATGTTGGCAGCAGATAAAAAGATGAATAAGAAATTATTGAATACACTGTTTGCAAAATATCATTTAACTCCAGCACAAGAAGAGCTAGCAGAGCAACTGATCAAGGAACTACGTGGGAAATGAATGTACTTTATTTTCATGTAATTTTAGTTTATGCAATTTCGACTAATTTTCATATTTTTTCATGTATTCCTATGTATTTTTCACTTTCTGTAGTTCTCTGTTTTCATGTATTTCTATGTATTTTCAATTTATGTATTGTTTGTTTTCATGTATTTCGATGTCTTTATTGTTTTATGTAGTGTTTATCTATTTTCAAAATTTGTCACTTCAAATCATCTCCACTATTGCTAGTGGAGGAATTCAATGCCACTATTTTGTCATCTCAATTCATCTCCAATATGCTAGTGGGGAGTCCAACACATGCTACGAAATTGTCACTTCAATTATTGTCCACTATTGCTAGTGGAGGAATCCAATGCCACTATTTTGTCATCTCAATTCATCCCCACTTGTCTAGTGGAGGAGTCCAACACATGCTACGATTTTATCATTTCAAATCATCTCCATTAGTGGAGGAATCCAATGCCACTATTTTGTCACTTCACTATTGCTAGTGGACGAATCTAATGCATTACACAATTTATGTCACTTCAATTCATTTCATTTATTGCAGTGGAGGAATCCAATGCTATTTCTAATACAACCTTTCAATTCATCTTATATATATCCACCATGTGCATCAAAGTTGAATATATACGAAATTTTGTAGCTCTTTCATTATTCTTTCTTCACCCTCATACTTTATAAATGTCTCTCAATGAAAACTCTTCAGAATCTGATTCAAGCTCTGATTCAGAGTTTATTCCTGAATTAGATGAATGGGAAGAACGAATTCATCAACAAAACAATCAAATTGATACAATGATTGAGAATATGATCATAACCCTACAAGGCCTACAATCAGAAGGAGGTTCTTCAAGGCCTACAACCAGAAGAAGGTATATCAATAGAGAACGCGAGGTCGGTGAGGAGCGTCTGATGAATGACTACTTTGTGGAGAGGCCAACCTACACCCCAGAGATGTTCCAACGTAGATTCCGCATGCGAAAATCGGTATTCCTTCGTATAGTTGATACCATCACTGCTAATGATGAATTTTTTCAACAGAGGTGTGACGCCACTGGAAGACAAGGTCTTTCGCCTCTACAAAAATGCACCAGAGCTATAAGGGTTTTAGCATATGAGTCATCATTTGATGTTGTTGATGAATACATACGCATGAGTGAAACTATGACCAGACGCACACTTATACATTTCGTGGAGGGTGTTATTTCTTGCTTCGGTGAAACTTATCTTCGAAGGCCTAATGAACAGGATATGGCAAGACTACTCCATGTGGGGGAACAACGTGGTTTTCCAGGTATGATTGGTAGTATAGACTGCATGCATTGGGAATGGAAAAATTGTCCAAATGCATGGGCTGGACAATATGAAGGGAGAAGTGGAAAAGCAACAATTATTTTGGAAGCTGTTGCATCATATGATTTATGGATATGGCATGCATCTTTTGGAACACCAGGTTCGTGCAATGATATTAATGTACTGCATCGATCTCCTGTTTTTAGTGATGTCTTAGAAGACCGAACACCAAAAATTAGTTACACCGTAAATGATCGTCAAAATGATAGAGCATATTATCTCACTGATGGCATATATCCTTCATGGGCTGCATTTGTCAAGTCAATTATTGCTCACAGCTCAGAAAGCACAAGTTATTTGCTCAACATCAGGAGTTCGCCAGAAAAGATGTCGAACGAGCATTTGGAGTTCTACAAGCTCGTTTTGCATTTCTTCGACGTCCATGTCTTGTTTGAGACAAAGACTTGATGGGAAAAATAATGATGGCTTGTATCATTATGCACAATATGATAGTAGATGATGAAAGAGAGACATACCATAACTATTATGATCCCACTGAATTTCTAATGGATATACCTGGAGGAGTACAACCAGAAGAAGTTGGATCGTCCAACTACTCTACACAACGAATTTCAAGTTTAGCCTCCTATATGACTAATAGGGATCAACTTCGCAATAGAGAAACTCATCATGCCCTTAAAAACGATTTGATTGAGTACATATGGCAAAAATTCGGAGCTCATAATTAATTTGTGATTTGCACTTTTATTATATTTGCATTAATATAATATTTCATCAATGTATTTTTTATTCGGTTTAGTTATGTAATTTGCACTATTTCAATAATAGTCATTTCATTTATAATATCTTTTAATTCTATTTATGAATTTAAATTCTATTTTTCTATATTTTGTAGATTTATAAAAATTGAATTAAATTTAATATAAATAATATATAGAAATAAAATAAAGTAAAAATAAAATAGATTATAGGTTGTTGAAAGTTATTGTAGTGAGTGAAAATTGAATTGGGTTGTGGGTTGTATATGTGGAGGAGAGAGAAATTTAAAAAGTTGGGTTGTATTGGGTTGTTGAGGTTGTGATAGTGGGTAGTTATGTCTTTTGCGGTATTATCAATATGACCCTTTAGCGTGTGGGAGCTAGGATGATGGCAGATGGGAATATTCCTTTGCATATTAATACATCTTGGTTGGCTGCAGATAAGAGATCATTCGCTCACAAACTTATCTCTAATGTCAAGAACCATAACATATGCACGCCCAATTTAGTTTCTCGATTATGTAAACTATTTGTTGGGGCCTGCCGGAAGTTAGTAAAGATGAGTATTTGACTTAACTTTCTGCATTTAGTATTTGAGTTCCTTTTATGCATTTTGGTTGATTTGTGCAAATTAGGGAAGCAAATCACACAATAAATTTAATTTGTTTTATAATATATTATATATCCATTTAAATTCAACAATCCAATGATTTGCCTGGATGTAGCACATTTTCTGCCTTAAGTTATCTGCTAATTTGATTTTACCTTTCATTTTGTCAAATCAGTGGTTATGCCAATGCTGACAAACCTCGTCTGAGACTGAAGTATGTAATTTCTTACCTCCTCAGTGAACAAACCATTTTCTTCTAATCTTATGTTGTTTTATTACGACTGATGTTGCATTGCTTTAGGGCCTTTTTTGGGTGTTTGGCACGGGTATCTAGGGCAGTCTTGCAGATATATCCTGAAAACTTGGCTCAACGTGAGCTGATCATCCTCGGATTTGCTATGCGAGCTGGGCTGAATATTGAAAGCATCACAGATAATCGATCCAACCATTGGTGAAAATACATTAAATGGTGAGCTCTTTGATATTATTATGACAGCACCAAGAGACGAGACGAAAAGAGTTCCTGGAAATGAGTACAGGGTGAAGATGGAGAGAGAGAGTTGTTCTGATGATGAAGATTGCAGCCAAGTGGATGAGTCAGTGAGTGCATTCTACTAGCTGAATTTTCGAGCTCGCCTCGTCCATCATCCTGCTAAGACGTTTCAGCAATCCGAAGTAAGAAGCAAAAACTAAACAAGAAGGTGAAGGGTAAGAAAGGAGAAAATGCTGTTCCAGCCGATTCAAAATACACTGCTCGCAAAAGAAATGCTCGTTTTTATCATTATTTTGAAGTAGTTGTTGAGGCTCAAGAATTTTGGAATATTGAATTTTGAGGTTTTAAATCTTTTTATATTGTGTGCCCTGTTAATTAATTTATCCTTTTCTCATTATCATGCTCTTTGGAAACTTCTCCTCAATTTGTAGTTGATAACATATAACAAAATATATATGTTATTTTTTTGTTTGCAATATTCGTTTAATCAAACTAGTCAAATTCATAAAAAATGGAGTATATTAATTTGATCATTCATTTATTAAATTAATATTTAAATCTAGCCAAAAAAATCAATTATATGATTTGACTAATTTAATCAAAAGGATAATCAATTTTATTAACTTAATTGATACTTTACTATTTAAATCGATTAAATCTAACCGTTCACTCACCTCCCAAAAAATTAAAATAAAAAATAAAAAATAAAAAACTAAGCGTTCACATCCAAGAAACAGAGTGAGTGAGAGAGTAGGGTTTATTAACTGAATCTTGATTTTCCATTTTCCTCAAGCATGGATCTCCTCCATTAATCAATTCCTCTAAAACTCCCAAAGTCGTCCACACTCTTCAAAATCCCCAATTTCGACCCGATCCATCAATGGTGGCAGCTAAAATGGAGAAACCGGCGGCGGATCTGCTGGCGTCGCCTGGCGTCAGCTCGCTGCTGAAATCCGTGAAGCTGAAGACTAAGCAGCAGGAGCTTCTGATCCGCGTCTCCGTACTCTTTTTGATTTACGTATTGGCGTTCATCGCTCGTCTCTTCAGCGTGTTGCGCTACGAGAGCATGATCCACGAGTTTGACCCCTACTTTAATTACCGAGTCACTCAGTTCTTGACTCAAAACGGCTTCTACGAGTTCTGGAACTGGTTCGACTTCGAGAGCTGGTATCCACTCGGGAGGATTGTGGGCGGCACTCTCTATCCTGGCCTCATGGTGACCGCTGCCTTCATTTACTGGACCCTTCGTTTTCTCCGGTAATTTTCCACATTTTATTTTCTGGGAATTGTAGGAATGATCGTATCGTTATGTTTACTTGGTGTTACTAAGTCGCTTTTTTCATGTCCGCTTTGTAAAGTAGATATGCTTATTTTTATTAGTTGACCACATGCTGCGGTGATCCTTTAAAATGGTTTAAAGGTTTCTGAATTTTTTAATTTCAGTGAAAGGTTGTCATCGTGGGTGTTAAGATTATACTTCTTGCTGTCCAGGCTGCTTTCTTTCTTGTAGATGGTGTCATGGTGATGAGTCTTGCCTTTTGGCATAACTTCTTCCCTGGTTCGGAAAACCGGAACAAGCTGACAGTTTGGAGATTTCCTGGCATTTTGACTTGAGTTTCAAGATCAAAACTTTTGGCAAATCTAAAATTTGCTGCTAGTTAATATATCAAATATTTTTCTATATGGAAAAATGAATACTTTGCTATCTTTGTGAAATCTTGCTTCGATGTAATGCTAACTTGTAGCCATCAATTCACAATTATAGAAACTATTACTGACATTTTGTGCTTTATGTTTCATGCCAAGAAACACTTGCTCGTACTTAAGAAGGAAATTCACAATCTAGGCTTATTTTTCTGCTCTCGAATTAAGGCGCTATGAAACATTTCATAGTTCTGAAAATCTATCATCCACAGATTTGCGGTCCACATTCGTGAAGTTTGTGTGCTCACTGCACCATTTTTTGCTGCCAACACTACTATTGTAGCTTACTTCTTTGGGAAAGAGTTATGGGATTCCGGAGCTGGACTTGTAGCAGCTGCACTAATTGCCATTTGCCCTGGTTATATCTCGAGATCGGTGGCAGGATCATATGACAATGAGGGTGTTGCTATATTTGCTTTGTTGCTTACTTTCTATCTGTTTGTTAAGGCAGTAAATACAGGCTCACTTGCCTGGGCGCTGGCCTCAGCATTTGGGTACTTCTATATGGTTTCAGCTTGGGGTGGTTATGTGTTCATTATTAATCTGATTCCTCTATATGTGTTGGTTCTATTGGTTACTGGAAGATACTCAATGAGATTATATGTAGCCTATAATTGTATGTATGTGCTGGGGATGCTGCTAGCAATGCAGATCCGTTTTGTGGGCTTTCAGCATGTCCAGTCTGGAGAACACATGGCAGCAATGGGAGTTTTTTTCTTGATGCAGGTAAGTTTTTTTTAGCTTCTGAGAGCAGTTTTGAAACTTGGATAGTGGCTGATGCCTATGTGCTTATAGTACTTTAATGATTTGCGCTTTACCACCTGAATGTGAAAAGGATTTACTCATGTTGTAAATGAAAGGTCCTTAGCCAGATAAGTCTGTTAACTTAATTGAGAATCAAAACTAATGGAATCCCTTCAATCGGAGAAATGTATATTGATTGTTTCCTCGACGGGTTTGATGTTAATCACATGGGATTTTCAGGATGTGATGCCCTCTATTGCTTGCCTCCATTATGGCCCTTTCCGACTCTGAATAGGTTTAGAAACATAAATTGTTTTTTGGATGGTGGCATCAAACACCTATATGTGTAAAAACATGTTTGAGCTGGAGAAACTTGTTGTTTTCTCTTCCAACTATTAAATTGTTCTGTATACCCTTTTTCTTCCTCATCTGTGTTCTCAGAGCCATCTCAAACTTTTATGGGTATCATTAATGCTAAACTAACTTCCAGCTACCTTGTGCAGGTGTTTTACTTCTTAGATTGGGTCAAATACCTGTTAAATGACCCAAAGAAATTTCATTCATTCCTGAGGATCACAGTGACTGCTGCAGTAGGTTTAGGTGCAATAGCTCTGGGTGTTGGCACAGCTTCTGGTTACATATCTCCATGGACTGGTCGATTTTATTCTCTCCTGGACCCAACTTATGCAAAGGATCACATTCCAATAATTGCATCCGTCTCTGAGCATCAGCCAACAGCCTGGTCCTCGTTCATGTTTGATTTTCATATATTGTTGTTTCTCTTCCCAGCTGGTCTGTATTTCTGCTTCAAACGTCTGTCAGATGCCACGATATTCATAGTGATGTATGGTCTAACTAGTATGTACTTTGCTGGAGTGATGGTGCGGTTGATACTTGTTGCAACACCTGCCGTGTGCCTTGTTAGTGCAATTGCAGTCTCAGCCACTGTAAAGAATTTAACTCAGCTGGTGAGGGCAAACAACAAGCCTCCTGTAGGTTCTAGTAAGGCAACAACTAGCACCAAAGCTTCATCGAAGGTGGGTATCTGGTGCTTTGTTTGAATTATCCATTTCATTTTGCAGTTCATTTGCATTTCTTGTCCTGCTTTCCCATTGTATAGAATACTGATTATTGTGAAGTGAAGTGAAGTTCTGCAAATTCACTGATATCCAATTTTCAATTGATGCACATGATTCTTGTAACAATATGTTGTACCCCTCAGCTTACTATTACTTACTCCATGTTAATGCTGAGAATCAATTGGTCACCTTTAAAAGTGAAAGAAAATCTAATATTATTAGGTATAATTTTTGTGGAATGTGGGATATGCATAACTTGAAGTTTATCATTGAAAACAAATGATTATATTTCTACATTTCAAACTGATTTCCTTTCACCACAATGCTTATCTTGTCTTTGTTTTACAAACAGGGTTCCCTAGATCAATCTATGCCTTTCGGAAGAAATGTTGCAGTTGCCTTGCTTGTTGGAGCTATTTACCTGCTTAGCAGATATGTTATCCATTGTACATGGGTTACATCAGAGGCATACTCATCCCCATCAATTGTCTTGGCTGCCCGAGGTGCCCACGGCAATAGGGTAATTTTTGATGACTATCGTGAAGCCTATTTTTGGCTACGACAGAACACTCCTCAAGATGCCAAGGTGATGTCTTGGTGGGATTATGGTTACCAGATCACAGCCATGGGTAACAGAACGGTGATTGTTGATAACAATACTTGGAATAACACTCACATTGCCACTGTTGGACGGGCTATGTCATCTTATGAAGATGAGGCATATGAGATTATGCGATCACTTGATGTTGATTATGTGTTAGTTGTTTTTGGAGGTGTTACTGGTTATTCTTCCGATGATATTAACAAGTAAGAACTCCAAATCTAGAATTAAGATTTACATCTCCTTGGTTATCTAATTGTTATCTTCTGCTTACAAATGGTTTTCCTCGTCACACTTTAAATCTTTATTGTGTGTTTAATTTCACAAATATTGGGCTAAATTTTTGAAGTATGATGCGAGATATATAAAATTTGCTTCAAAATTTATTTTGTTTTGCTGATTGTTTCTTTTGATAACTTTAGAACATTCTTTAACTGCATTTCATCTCAGGTTTCTGTGGATGGTGAGAATCGGTGGTGGAGTTTTTCCTGTAATTAAGGAGCCCGATTACCTTGTTAATGGAGAGTATCGTGTTGACAAAGGTGCAGCGCCAAAGATGTTGAACTGTTTAATGTAAGCTGACTTTCCTGTCCAAGTGTATGAGTAAATGCTACCATGTGTTCTGCTAGTCTCATTTTGTATCTTGCTTTTTTTCATGTCTTTCATCCTGTTGTCCCTGTTAAAATTATTGTAGGAATTCAATTATGAAAAAGCACCTCTCGCTTTAGCTTTATTTGTCTACATGAAGGTTGTTTTACTTACAGCTCTGTTGTCGAGTTTGCTGTTAAAGCGTCTGAATGTTTGGGACCAAATTCCAAGTATGGGATTACTCCATTCCAGCATTACATGTCTCTTGTTATGAACTGACATGCATTCCATTGACTTATGCTAATATTCATTGATTTCTATGTTCACGTAAGTGGTGTGTCTACCTACACATAACTCTTCAAATTTATACTGCAACGGACTCTTTGAAGAGTCACCAATATTTTCATTCAATTAATCTTTAGCTAATATCAAGTTTCTGCTGGTGGCTTTCTACTCAGGTATAAGCTATGTTATTATCGATTTGGTGAGCTGACAACAGAATACGGGAAGCCTCCTGGGTGAGTCTTGTATTCGTTTTGCACTTCATTTATGTATGTCATTTGCCAGTCAGTGTGATGAAATATTTACATTTGAGTTTAATGGAACCAAATAGCTCTTTATTTCCACTCCTAAATCTTGTAACTACAATTGTATGGTATGGTATACTTTTTTGACGGAGTGATGCAATTCCTTAACTTGGTTTCACGATTGCAATGGTGTTGATTGTTGGTGACAGGTACGACCGTGCGAGGGGCGTGGAGATTGGAAACAAAGACATAAAACTGGAGCACTTAGAAGAGGCATTCACTACGTCGAATTGGATAGTTAGAATATACAAGGTCAAACCACCAAATAATAGGTGGTGATTCTTGGAGTCCATGTCTCTCTTTTCTTGCGGGACTACAAATATTAACGACCTTTTGGAGCTTACTTAAGAAGGACCATTTCATTTTGTAATATTAATTGCCCCAGATTTTCTGGATTTTGTATTAGAAGATGTTAAATTTGCTCCTTTACCTCAGTAATCTATATACACTTGCGATGTTTCCTCAGACAACAACAAAAATGTGATGCCCCATCAGCAATTCCAACATATTGCTCTGCATATTTTACATTAAAACATAAAACAAAAACAGAAACAGAGGCTGATATTCGTGTATACGTTTATAAGGTGAAATGTGTACCAATCGATTAAATGTATTGGAGCAATTCAATTCACTGTACACACATACTGCCATAAAGTTTACAACTGTCAAAAAAAAAAAGGTAAAATGAAATAGGAAACAGCTTAGCAGTGCCCTACTTTATTCATGGGGAGCCATTGAATATCCTTCATCACTAGTTTGTGTGTACAACAATGACATCCATCAAGCTCGATTTTCTCAGCTGCATTCTGAAATACAATAGGATTAGCGAAATTCAAATTAAATCTTAGCCAAGAGACACTGAATAACATGACAAGGGCATTGCATCAAAGAAACAAACCAACAAGTCATTAATTAATATGCCCAAAACTAAACAAAAAGCCTAAGTCTTGACCAAGAATATAAACGAAGTCTTAACTTTCTAGAACCAACCACCTACTGCAGAAACAGTCAAAGTCTCCAACCCTAACTTCACAGGTAAACTCAAGGAACATTTGTCACATTAAGGAAAATCAATTGAAGGCATGACAAGTCCAATTCTATACAAATATGGATCAAATGCGCCACAAATTCGTGCATGGAAAATCCCAAATATATCATTTGGCAGGCCTTCAACACTCGTGTTGACTTGCTTATGCCCATAAAGTAGAATCATGAGTAAACTATTAAACCCAACACCCACACATATTTCAGTATCCTTAATTCTATCCAACATTTCTTTTCTTTTCGCCAAAACCAAACCTACAAAATTGCAATTTGGTTAGTACATTGTCATCTGTTTTGAACCATTAAGCTATTATGCAGTCAAAAATATCAAAAGACCCAAAAAAAAAAATTTACAGAAGAAATAAGATTCTGAGCAATATACTTATGGATAATAGGTTGAAAAAGAAAGCAAGACATCCCACACCATTTATGCAAACCATTAATTTTAATCGCACGAAATGCAGGAGAATCTCAGTCCGGTGCTTTTACTGGGGGAACGTAGCTGATGCCTATCAGTATGGATGGCACGCAGTGCTCCAAACGGTAACTTTGATTGCATAAATCCCTAGGGAATACCAATGGCAAGCATCCATGCTCTAGTACCCCAACACATGTTATTCCGTAAATTGCACTAAACCCTTAAGAAGTTTGTTATATATTTTAAATATAGAAACAGGTTTTCACTAGCCACCTTTATTAGTGCAAATATGAAAACATTTACAATGTGATAGTACAGAGTACTTAATACAAAGACATGAATGCTGAATGAATCATTGTCTTGATCAATGTTCCACACAAAACTTCAAGAAGTTAAGTGCAGGCAGCAATATATAAAATCAAATTAAGATAATTGTTAAGGTTGAGCTTGTGTGCTGGATAATAAGAATTTTCACCATATCAAAAAGATCTTTGCTGATTCCCAGACTTGTTACCAATAATTGCAAAAATACTCGTAGATTAAAATAAAAAGGAAGTTGCTTCTAACAAGAATACTTATTCTGAAAGGCTTTTTATGTATTCAAATATATGTAGAAAATATCAGGCATTTAGTTTTTACTCCTTTCTTGGACTTAAAAAGAATGCTTCACATCAACCCTTGACAGAACCAAATCATTAAGATAATAAACAAATTTGAGCAAGCAAATATGCAATTTCAATGAAACTATAGTTTTATCAAGTTGGGTTAACCACGTTAGATAAGACAACAAAAAAAAAAAAAATTGCAGCCGCAGAATGCAGATTTATTTACTGGTATATTATGATTGATGATAACCATTACTCTTCAAGAAACTACATTGAGCATATACTAAAAATGCATCCTCTTATCACCACAAAAATCAAACAGCAACACATAATAAGGTAGGAAGTCAATGTAAAGACAATAAAGGAAAACATGGAAGTAGCACGAACATACTTCAGTCAAGGTCCTCCTCTCTAGCCTGATCTGCTCCTGCTTCCGAGCCCCTATCGGATGTTTCAGTGCGGTTGTAGTTCGTGCTGTTATTTCCTCCTTGATTACCCCCACTACTACTTGTCTCCGCTGATGTTCTAAAACCTCTGAAAAGCGTCGGCAGAGATATCGTATACCTCCTTTCCACTGTTCTTGGAGACTGTTGACTGTTACTATTATCATTCCGATTTTCATGACTACCACCAGCTGCCCCCAAACCCACATTACTGCCACTATTGCTCCCATGACTATGACTATTATCCTTCTTTTGATTTTCATAATCTTGATCATCAGTGGGCAACTCATACCTACAAACGGGGCACGAATTATGCAACTCAAGCCAAGGCAGTATACAGTCCTTATGGTAAATATGCTTGCAGGGCATCTGCTTCGCCTCCTCATCCAAGTCGAAGGAATCTTTACACACCGCGCATTGCGACGAATCTGATGCCAACATCTCTCCGGTAATCTTTACATCGGGCAAACCCTCAACCGAAGACTTTGAAGCAGGCGGTGTCCCATATCGATTCGGATCATTCTCCGCAAGCTGCTGAATCAGTTGCTCCAAACCAGACCCAATAAAGTAATCCCCTAAATTCCCCGGAATCCCGCCGCCGCCAATTCCGCCGCCTCCGGGGGAGTCGAAAACAAGTTGAATATTGGCCCCCCTCGACTGCAGATTATTGATGTAACTATTAAGAAAAGCAAACGGGTTGAACTCACTCGGGGATCGCGAGCCGAAAAGCGACGAGAGATCATCAAGTCCGCCGCCAGACGAGATCGTGAAAGAGGTGGCGGCGCCGGGGGAGCCGGAGGAGAAAACGATGGGTGTGCCACCGAAATCTGGGAAGCCCGTGTTGAAGATGGTATCAGATGTAGGGTTTGAAGGTGGAGCAGTGTCGGATTCTTCGAGAAAGCTGCCGTGACAATTGGGGCAAAAGAGTTCGTTGGCAGGCGAGGCAGGAGGAGTGATGGTGACGTGGCGCTCGCATTCGTAGCAGAAGTACTGCTGAGCCTGAGCTTCTCCGCCGCCCGGATTTCCCGCCGTAGACATGATCTTAATTAGAGAGAGAGAGAGAGAGAGAGAGAGAGAGAGAATATTCAGTTTAGAAATGGGAGACCAATGTGGTGTTAACTTTTGGATAGTAGATGATGGGGAGACGACTCTCTTCGGTGATCCAACTACAGTTTCATACAATAACATCTAAAGTCGCACTTAATATCTCAAGATGCGCTTATTGCGGTGGGTTGGTAGTCAATTCATTGCTTCGAGTGAAAGCAAGGAGACTTATACGACTTGCATAAGATATTTTTTATTTAAAGAATCACTGTTGTTGGGGCCAGGCCCACGAGCACAGGCCCAACAGACAAGTTGGCCCGCGCAAACAAGCCCAACTCGTAAAGCCAGTCCACCAACGTCAACAGACAAGTCAAGGCCTCGCCATCGGTGATCAAAGAGCCTCGCCATCGAGGAGCCGAAAGGGTCGATATCGAGGCGTTCCAGGAAGAGAAACCCTAGCTTGCTGGCGGCGCCCGATCGTTGGAGGCCCTAACCTTCCCCGAAAAACTCGCAACCGGTCCGATATTTGCGGCGAGCCGTTGCTGCTCGACGGCTAGGGTTAGCTGCTGCCCGCCTGCTCCTATCCTATCTATAAATAGGGGCAGGAGGCTCATTTTTTGCGATCATTCAGTCCTAGCAAAACTTAGCCGTAACTCTGCAAAATTGTCTATAGATTCTTTTCCTCTTCAACGACAACTGTATTCGCATCGCATCATTCGTCATTCATTTAATTTCTGCCTTTAATTCTCGTTTTTTATTTCTATTTTGTCGTTATTATTTGTGGTGTTCTCATGAAGTTCTAAGGGCTCCATTTTCACCTAAAATCGAACCTCAACATTTGGCGCCCACCGTGGGGCCCTTAGAACTATTTTTCGTGTTTTCTTCGTCGATTCAATGGCAGGTAATAGCGATAAAACGGGAAATCAAGCGGGGAAGACGGCTGGGGCTCGCCCACCGAGCTCCTCGACACCGAAGGACCTCGTCCCTGTCGATGAGCTAGTGCGGCAGACTTTGCAAACCAGCGGCGCTCAAGCCGTACCTCCGGAATTGCTGAATACAATCCTGGCCCGACTAGCTGAGGAGGCCGAGGAGAACCGACGCCGTGCGAAGGAGACGGACTCCAGAATCATGGAATTGCACGCCACTAACCACGCATTGCGTAGGGAGAACGAACAACTCCGCAAGGAGAAGGTGCTCCTGAAGCAACCCTTCATCGAGGAGCCACTCACCGGCGAGAAACCGACGAATCCCCGCAAGAACTTAGCCCATGACCTGGAGGAGGCGGTTGACCTTGACACGCCGGCGACGTCAGATCCGGGGCGCAGACCTGCGAGAACGACGACCTACCACCCGACTGATCGCCTCGCTACCGAACCGCCACGGGGCGAATATGAGAAGCGTCTCGAGGCACGCATGGCTAGGCTGGAAAAACTCATTTGCCGCATCCCAGGAATCATTCCCCCGGATTCGCTGATACCGCGTGACAGCTACGCAGACTCGCCTATTACACCGGACATCACTAACACCGATGTCCCGGCGAGGTTTGTGCCACCCTCTTTTCAGCTGTACGACGGGACGACCGATCCGGAGGACCACATAGCCCTCTACAAGCAGAAGATGCTGACCACCTCAATCCCAGGAGAACTTCACGAGGCGTGCATGTGCAAGAGCTTCGGGGCGAGTCTCACCGGACCAGCCCTCCAATGGTTCGTCAACTTACCGAGGAGTTCTTTCTCGACGTTCTCAGAACTTCACATGGCTTTCCGAAAGCAGTACTCCAATTGTCGACGTGTGGCCAAACACCCTGATGCGCTTAACAGCATACGCATCAAAAAGGGAGAGTCTCTGAGGTCCTACGTGGGGCGCTTCAACCAGGAGCTCGCCTCTATACCGAACTGCCCTCCTCTCACCGCAGTCTTCGCCTTTAAGAATGGCCTAGACGTGTCCTCTAAGCTCTATCGCGACCTAACCAGCCACCCTTGCTATGATATGGACTCGGTCCTTTCACAAGCCTGGGCCGAGATTAATTGGGAAGAGGACGAACCGAACCGCATAGCGCGCCTGAACGAACAGAAAGCCTACGAGCTCGTTAGTCAGCATCGAGAGCCTCGATATAGAGGAGGCTCCTCTACTTCGAGGTACGTGGATCGGAAGGACTTCCGTGATGAGCATCGCTCCCGACAAGATCATCCTTACAGTCGCACGCCCCGTGCGGGGGAGGTACCCTACAATCTCTGTATCGACCAGAACTATCTGGTCAACAATGTGCTCAAGGGGCTCGGTGGTGCTGTAAAGTGGCCAGCCAAGATGAAATCCGACCCCAAGACACGAGATATGAAGAAATTCTGTGGCTTCCACAACGATCATGGCAATAAGACCGAGGAATGCCAGGCCCTGCGCCTGGAGGTGCTCGAGCTCCTAAAGAATGGATTTCTCACCGAGTACCTAACCAATAAGGGAAAGAACACGTGGACAAGGGGCAGGCAGGCCAACCCTACTGGAAACCTGGAACCTCAGAACAAGCCACCACCCGCTGAGCGAACGATCAACGTGATCGTTGGGGGGTCGGAGATCAGTGGAAGGTCGCGCTCTGCGGCCAAGAGAGCCCGCAGGATCCTCAATCAGGAGGTCCATCACATCAGCCCCGTACAACAGCACGAGGCAATTGAATTTACCGCTGAGGATACGCCGGGGCTCATCCATCCGCACCATGATGCACTCGTGATATCACTCCTGATATCAAATTGCCAAGTGAAGAGGCTGCTTGTAGATAACGGCAGCTCCGCGAACATTATGTTTCTTCGAACGCTGAAAGAAATGCAGATCCCTATGAGCAAGATAGAACCGATAACCATGACCCTGTACGGCTTCAATGGGGGCCAGCAGCAGACTGTTGGGGAAATCACTCTGCCTATATACTGTGGAGGCCTAAACTTGGATGTGAAGTTCCAAGTTGTCGACGCCACCTCCGCACATAACACCATCCTAGGGAGACCTTGGATTCATGAGCTCAAAGTTGTTCCATCGTCGTATCATCAGGCACTCAAGTTTCCCACTCCCTGGGGAATCCAAACTATCCGAGGCGAGCAAAAGGCTTCAAGAGATTGCTATTATGCTAGCTTCCGAGTCGTCTGCTCACAGCAGCACGGTTCTATATTGACCCCTACCGGTCGACCCGAAGCCGAGGAACTAGAAGAGGTCGCCATAGACGAGTCTGATCCATCTCGAACCACCTTCCTGGGGGCGTAACTCCCCGCCGACATCAGGAGTACCCTCCTAGGTTTCCTCCGAGGGAAAGTTCACGTATTCGCCTGGTCACACCGCGACATGACCGGGATCGATCCGTCGGTCATCACGCATCACCTCCAAGTGGACCCTAACAGCAAGCCAGTGCAACAGCGACGTCGAAAGTTCTCCACAGAAAAGAATCAAGCCATAAACGAGGAAGTGCAGAAACTCATCGACATCGGATCGGTGCGAGAAGTGCACTACCCCACCTGGCTTGCCAACGTGGTCGTCGTCAAAAAGAAAAACGGTAAAAACCGGGTCTGCATTGACTTCACCGATCTAAACAAGGCGTGCCCGAAGGACCCGTATCCCCTACCACACATTGACGCCATAGTCAATGCAACAGCAGGGCACGAACTCCTGAGCTTCATGGACGCATTTTCGAGATACAACCAAATCCAAATGCAACCTGACGACCAAGAAAAGACCGCGTTCATTACCAGTCAAGGTATTTATTGCTACAAGGTGATGCCATTTGGGTTGAAGAACGCAGGGTCGACATATCAGCGCCTCGTCAACTGGATGTTCAAAGAGAAGATCGGAAAGACGATGGAAGTCTACATTGACGACATGCTCGTCAAATCACTCCGATCCCGGGACCACGTGGCCCACTTGGAAGACGCCTTCCAAATTTTGGAAAGGTACAACATGAAGCTCAATCCCGCGAAGTGCTCATTTGGCGTAGCGTCTGGCAAGTTGCTTGGTCACATAGTGACCCAAAGGGGAATAGAGGCGGACCCCACACA
>JAPKLW010005134.1:1785-22437 GCA_026898455.1 Plectranthus barbatus
ACATGACAAAGCTCGCTTAAAAGTTCGCTTTACTGTATACTCCAACACGATATCCTTAAATATGGAGATTCTCAATTAATGCAGCCCGTTCTCATAACGTGGTAATAAAAGGGTAGGTCAGTATTAATTCTGTGGTGAAAAAGAATTAATATTAATTAATTAATTGTGTTCTGGGTTGTGGACATGGGAATTAATTAATTTACAGGCCCACTTTATTATTTGCATTAGGTCTCAGGTCTGGCCCAAGGAAAGTGTGCTGAATTGAGCCCAGGAGCCCACTAGGGTTTACAACCCTAGGTCTATAAATAGACAGCTCTCTCTCATAAGTTGTAACACAGTTGAAAAATACTAAACCTAGAGAGAGTGGAGTGGGCGCCATTTTCGACAAGAAGAAAGGAGGAAAATTTTCGAATTCTGGTCCTGCTCAAAGTACAGATCTGTGGAGTCCTCACCAGTAGCAAATCTGAACGCACCGGGATATAGATCTGAAGATCTAATCTGGAGATCAACATATTTCCCTTTCTTTCTTTTAATTTTGATTTTTATAAGAAATTAGATTTCTAATTTCTACTTCCGCAGATAAAAATCGAATTGCGTGGTTGAATTGAAGTGGAAGTTCAAACGCAAAAGATCGGTACAGAGACTACAGAGTTACGGTAAATTCCTAAATCCACAATTATGAGAATTAAATTCATAGGATCATGCTAGGTTTTATTGTATATTTAATTGTGCACAATATCCATTAATCGATCCGGTTCATTTGGTTTTGGTGATTCGGTTCACAGTAAAACCCTACAATTGGTATCAGAGCCAGGTTTCTGATTTATGGCTCTTTTGTGCATAATTAAATTCGATATGCATGTATGAATTTATTTGTTTTTGTGGATGGTTTTTGTTTCTCGTGGCAACCCGTATAATTCAGCCCGCGGTGGTTTATCCTTGTAGGGCCGAATTAATTTTGTAAGATCACGAGAAAATCCGTGATTAGTGTAGATTTGAAATTTGTAATAGAATTGATTGTTCTGTAATTTTCAAAATATGTAATTGGACTGGTCGAGGACGAAGAACGAAGACGGAGCCGATGCAGGGCCGGCAGCGGGCGACGACGGACCACAGCGACAGGTGCGCGGCCGGGCGGCGCAAACAGCGCGCGCGGGCAGCACCCAGCGAAGGCTCGAGCGGCTTGCGCGCGAGGGGACCAGGGCCGGGGGTGCGTCGTGCACGCGCCCACGCGCGAGGCGCGTGCGTGCACGGCGGCAGTCCGGCGGTGGCGGCGGTGGTCGTCGTCGGCTTCTTCTGTCCCGTAGCGGTGGCTTGTGTTTTGATGGTTTGTGCAATCCTGTGTAAACCCTAGGGTTTGCATTAGGGTTAGAGCAAATCATCAGATCACAAAGGCCTTAATCCCAAAAGATTTGGTGATTGAAGATTTGGAGGCCCTAGAAGATTTGAATTTATCCAAATAAATTCAAATTAAATTTGTAATAGATAGGATTTTATTTTTTCCTATTTTTGGGGCCACGAGAAGTTTTTGTTTGCCTTAATTGTCCTCGTATGATATGTGATTTATTATGTGCGCTATTTAAGCATGTGTAAATAATAGGAAAAATATGTTTTATCGCTTTTATTATTTACAGCTTTCAAGCATGCTTATGTGATTAATTTCTTTTGTTGGATTATATTTTGGGAATTTTTGGGCTTGTTTAATTACATGCAAAAATTTGGAAAATATAATAACAAAGAAATTATATGTGCGCATATAAGAAACCTTTTTAAAAGAAAAATACTAAGCAGATTTTTTAATTAAAATCAATAGACCTCCACAAAGCGGTCCTAGACTGTAAGTGTATCTCTCGTTCTAGTTAACGTCTACGAGTGTAGCTTGCTAGTTCCTAGAGGTGCATGGGTACGGTTGTTGGGATTTCTAGACAAACAATTTAAATCATGTGAATAGTGGGAGGGTTTTGCGTAAACGTCTACGAGTTTAGCTTGCGTAGATCTCTTTCACAAGTATTCTAGGATTGATTTAAATTATAAATAACAAAATCTTTAAGGGCTGTGCGGTATGGTTATGTGTCATGCTAAACTGTCTCTTTTGGCCGGAGTTAAATTTGTGGTTAGTAGCTTAGAAGCATCTTAGAATATAATGCAAGAATTGCATCCTTGTTCTTGAGAGATGGCTTAGTCTAAGGTTTTCACTAATTATTAATTTCTAGTGTCAAAAGCATCCTGACATGGTAGTGAAATTAAATGGATTGGGACTTAAAACCCGCAGTTCTGGTTGAGGGTGACATCGTAAACGTCTACGAGTGTAGCTTGCGGTGGGAACTCTTGGGCAATTAGTGGAAAACATTTGTATTTGATTTATTAAAAGGTTTTCAATGCATTTGTTTTCGAAGTTCTACATGTATGTTCTTATTTAAGATTCTTTATTGTTTCAGATATGTCTATGTCTACTGTCGATCATTTACTTGCTCTCAATCCTCTAACTGGTCCAAACTTCCATGAGTGGAGATACTGCATTGAGTATATTCTCCTGACTAAGCAACACATGTTTGTTCTTACTATGATGCCACTTGCCCCACGTTACCATAAAGTCTCCAGACGTGAGAAAGAGTTCTATGACAGATGAGTGGCATCTGAGGATTTTACTTACAAGTTAATCTCAGATAACCTGTCTAGAGAACTTAAGCTCAAGTACATGGGCTATTGTAGCTCTGTTACGATCTGGATGGACTTAGTGGCCACGTATGGCGAAGTGGAACGAACTATCAACTGTGATCTCGTGAAAGACCTTGTCTGTAAGAGAATGGTTGATGGAAGTTCGGTGACACTACATGTGATGATGATGGATAACACCATGAAACGATTCACACGTGGAGGTGGATATATATCTAATTGGGCTAAGATCGATATGATCCTGAACTCTTTACCGCTTTCATTCTATGACTTTAAGAAGGATGTAGCTAAGAGAAGTGAGTACTCCTTCAAAGAGTTGCTCACTGATCTCATAGCAGAACAGTCCTTCGTACCTTTATGGGAGTCTGAGTTATCAGATCTTGAGCACAGCTTGGGCACATTGAAAGATGTGGTTCATACTGTGTGCAAGATTATGATTGATCGCAGATCACGTCAAAGGAGGTCAAATGAAATGAAGAGGGTTGGTGTCACTTCAAGTAAGAACGCATGCGGAAGCAAGGGACAAGGTACGTCATTTGCATTTGTAATGGAAACATGTTTAACATCGGTTTCTACTCATTCGTGGGTAGTGGATACTGGAGCTACTGATCATGTTTGTTACATTTTGCAGGGGTTCACACCGACGAGGGTGCTGAAGAATGATGAGGTTACCATCTCAATGGGGAACGCAGCACAAGTGAGTGCAACTGCCATTGGAGATTTCACCTTGTACTTTGATGATTCTGTTTTAACTCTGAGAGATGTTTTGTACGTGCCGGATTTTCCGCGAAACCTTATTTCAGTTTCCAAACTTCATGTTGATGGATATTCAGTTATTTTTTATAGTGGTGTTTCTATCATTGGTAATAACGGTGTTATCTGTCGTGGGATGCTGAATAATTCTCTCTATGTTGTTAACTGTAATCATAAGTCTTCCGCAAGTATTGCATGTAATTCATCTGTAATTGATAATCCTAGAAAGAGAAAACTTACTTCTTCTGATGAGGATCTTACATATCTTTGGCACTTGAGACTGGGTCACGTCAGCTTGAAGCGGATTCAGAGACTTGCAGATGACGGTACATTGGACTTAGTCCGGGCTGTACCTTAATAAGTCTGCGAATCCTGCATCGAGGGCAAGATGTCAACTAGGCCTTTCAAGGCTAGTCAGTCTCGAGCAGAGGAAGTGTTGGAATTGATCCATTCTGACTTATGTGGACTGATGTCCACGCAGGCTCGTGGAGGGTATGAGTACTTCGTCACTTTCATTGACGATTACTCAAGGTACATATATGTTTACTGTTGTTGTGCAAGTAGCTATTATAATTTTACGCAAGTACACGTATGTCTAAACAAGTAATACAAATCTAAGTCCAGATATCGTACCCAAGGGAGTGAAAGTGAATCGTGCACATTCTATTGCTTGTAAATTAATGGTGTTTTGTGATTTCTCCAAACTAAAATAACGAGAAAGCATATAAAATGAAACCAAACAGTGCTAAAACTATTAATACTATTTCTTCCCACAAAATAATCATAAACAGGTAGACTATGGTTTTAAAATCAATGATAAAATGCACTCGGGTTATTGACTCTTGTTCATCTACTCTCCTATATGCTGCAGCATTGTTCAAGCATCAACTCTGGTTCTTGCAACCACACTCTTTTATGTCTAGACTATTGTCATAGCGCTAGATCTATGTTTTCTTGCTAACCTTCATATGTCTATGATAGATTTTGCCTTCAAACAAGTAATTTCAAAACAAGGGTTCTTGCAAGTCTTAGATTCCATGTATGTCTACACTAGAGATCAAGATTGACTACGATTCCCTCATCCTAGATCTCCTCCCAGTCTCACTAGGAGAAGTTTCTACCTGCCACTGTCGTGTTTAGATAGACAAACAAACCATAATCGAAATCAAACACTAGATTTAATACAAGAACAGCTTCAACATATATTCAGGAAGATAAACCAGTCAATAACCCGAGCTTAAAAGGTTTAGCTCATGCTTACAAAGGGTAAAAAGCAAATAACATTCAAGTTCATGTTTCTGATCATCAACTACGTAGGAATATTAAATAAGTTTGCAAAATAAAGATAAACTATTCAGATTTGTTGCTGCATCCACTTTGGCTCTCACGAACTCCTCGTCTCCCTGCTCAAACTTCTATGTTGATCTCCTTCACTCCCAATCGTATTCTCTCAATGTTGTTGTTCTCTGTCCTGTCCCTCATTTCTGAAAATATCTCTCCTGTCTCCCTTCAGCTTCATCCAAGCCTTACACGTGGCTCCTCAATCTGCCTCCCAGTTCTGACAGTTCTCCTGGGTGACACGTGTCCTACTTTTGGGACAGGATCTGAAAAGTGCTGAGATCCTGTCTGCTGTGGTCCCGGATATTCCTCATTGGAGTTCTGGCCATGCTGCTCCTATGTTGCGACATCATATCAATCCTTCTTGCTCTTGTCATGCTCCAGCATAATGAGATCTGTGATACTATTCAAACAATTCTTTTCGCAAAAACTCATAATTAACACAATACTTCATAATATACCTAAACTTAATATACTAACCAAATAACCTATATTATACCATTATCCTATAAAACAAGACTATTCTAAGACGTAATTAACTAAGTTCAACACAAAATAATAACTCTTTAAGAGAGTTATCATTTACCTGCTTTGCTACAAGTCTGAATGTTTTGAGAAATTCAAAGAGTTCAAGGCTGAGGTAGAAAAGAAGGTCGGGAAAACTATCAAGTCACTGCGATCTCACCGCGGTGACGAATACCTCAGTAACGAGTTCCTGCAGTATTTGTCAGAAAATGGGATTACATCCCAGTGGACTGCACCGGGTACTCCCCAGCAAAACGGTGTAGCTGAAAGAAGAAATAGGACTCTTCTAGAGATGGTAAGATCAATGATGAGTTATGCAAAATTACCAATTTCGTTTTGGGGCAATGCATTGGATACAGCAGCTTACGTGCTTAATGTGGTGCCTTCTAAATCAGTTCCTAAGACGCCTTCTGAGCTCTTCCTTGGTTACAAACCGAGTTTGTGCAAGTTTAGAGAATGGGGCTGTCCGGCACACGTACTGTCGAAGTAACCTGATAAGTTAGAAAGCAGGTCAAAAGTAATGCTGTTCATAGGGTATCCCAAGCAAACAAAAGGTGGTTACTTTTACTGTCCTGAGAGTCAAAGAGTCGTTGTTAGCACCAACGCTAGATTCTTGGAGGACGAGTATGTGAGTAATCACAAGTCAAGGAGTGATATCGTTCTTCAAGAAAATGAGAACGAGAATGCAATTCCAAAGGAAGGGAACGTGTAGATGTGGGTGCACTTGTGAGAGGTTCAGCACCACAGACATGTTCTTCAGTGCAAGGTGCAGGACCACAAGTTACTGCACCTACTACTGACACGGCAACGATGCCTCGTCATAGTGGGAGAGTTATTTTCCAGCCGGAAAGGTACATGTTCATGGGTGAATCTTTGGACTTGAGCCCGGAAGATGGACATGAGGACTCTGACCCACTGACTTACGAAGAGGCAGTGCAGGACAAGGATGTTGCCAAATGGCATGTCACCATGGATTCTGAAATTGAATCCATAACTGCTATGGATGTATACCAGAAAACTGATTTGCCGGATGGCTTTAGGGCCATAGGGTGCAAATGGGTATACAAGAGAAAGAAAGGGGCGGATGGAAAGATCACGACTTTTAAAGCCAGGCTGGTGGCAAAGGGTTATAGTCAGAAAGAGGGCATTGACTATGACGAAACCTTTTCACCCGTAGCCATGCTCAAATCCATCCGGATACTCCTTGCTATAGCTGCGCATATGGACCTCGAGATATGGCAGATGGATGTCAAGACCACTTTTCTAAACGGTTACCTTGAAGGAGGTAGGGACATCTATATGCAGCAACCCGATGGTTACATACGCAAGGGCAATAAACATCTTGTCTGGAAGCTTAGGAAGTCCTTGTATGGACTTAAGCGAGCTTCAAGGTTGTGGAACTTACGTTTCAACGATGTGATTAAATCCTATGGATTTGCACAGTTGGAGAATGAAAGTTGTGTTTTTACCGACTTTGTGTCAGTGGGAGCGTGGTTTTCCTTGTACTTTACGTTGATGACATACTCCTATTTGGAAACAACGAGGGAGTGATGTCGGAAATCAAGGTTTAGTTATCCGAACAGTTCCAAATGAAGGATTTGGGAGAAGCTGGCTACATTCTTGGGATTAAGGTCTTACGAGATCGTAAGAGAAGAATGTTGAGCTTATCCCAGGCATCCTATGTGGATACTGTGATTGCCCGGTTCAGCATGCAACTTGCCAAGAAATGTTTGCTGCCTTTCCGTCATGGCGTTCGTCTTTCTAGTGGGCAGTGTCCTCAAACACAGTGGGAGAAAGACGAGATGAGTCTTGTACCATACGCTTCAGTGGTGGGTAGTCTCAAGTATGCGATGCTGTGTACCAGGCCTGATATTTGTTATGCCGTTGGCATGGTAGCAAGATATCAGTCTAACCTTGGACAGGCGCACTGGACTGCTGTAAAGCACATCCTCAAATACTTGAAAAGAACTAGGAATTTCTGCCTAGTTTATCATAGTGAGGATTTGTACCCTGTGGGTTATACGGACTCGGATTTCCAAGGGGACCAGGATGAGAAGAAATCGACCTTAGGATATGTGTTTACCCTAGGAGGTGGAGCTGTATCTTGGAGGAGCTCAAAGCAGAAATGCATTGCTGACTCCACCATGGAGGCGGAATATGTCGCTGCCTCTGACGCCTCGAAAGAGGGGGTATGGCTCAGGAACTACCTTTTAGAGTTGGACGTGATCCTGAGTTTGCCCAGGAGCATCACAATTTATTGTGATAACTCTGGTGCAGTGGCAAACTCAAAGGATCCGCGGTCTCACAGGGCAAGCAAACACATAGAGAGAAAGTACCATATCATACGAGAAATCGTATCGAGGGGCGATGTGCAAATTAAGAAGATTGACACTACTTACAATCTTGCTAATCCATTTACAGAGAGCTTGCCGCAGAAAGTTTACGAAAGACATTCATGAGCTGGATCTGAGGTGGATGCCGACCACTGACAGTGGTTAAAGAGACAACAGACTAGATAGACGGACTGTATACTCTGTAATAGCTTAGTTATGCTTTGAATATAAGTGGGAGATTGATGGGTTTTGTATACTGAAAGCATTTATTATAATGAGTATACAACGGTTTATTTCTCATATCTGTTAACAATCTTACATGTATGAACAATGGTATCCTCTTGTCTCACCGATAGGGACGATCATACGGCGTGTTGTAGATCGCAGAAGACAGTATGATCACTTGACCCAGTGAGACATAAACCTGATCACAGCCGAGACAACGTATGAGGATATATCTGTCCGGATGGCTGCAACATTGTCGGAATAAGTAGTCTGTCTTGGTTACTTGACATGCTGGTACGCAGGGGTGGCGTGTTGATGGACCGCAGTGATATGTATTCGTCTGTCTGACATCAGCGAATACAAGATCTCGATATTGATTGAGTCCAAACCCTAACGAAGGTTCAGGGGTTTGCACGGGTTGGCTGTTGCTTTGACTTGCCATGGTGGAGAGTCTGAGTAACGTGCTCGTATATCCGCATCTTGGGTAACAGCAGTTCGTGTAGTACCACCTGAGACTGGGTTTAGGTAACCATATCTGAGTAATAGGATGGGGACATTCCCTGAGGAGCTCAATAACATTCATCGTGCCAAAGTCCTACAGGCTGATTAAGTTCAGGCATGAGTGATAAGGATTGAGTGATACTACTCATGAATAATAAGATATTAATTAATTTTAGTTGGAGCTTTTGAGAAGCTCCAATTAATTAATGGAATGTCTGGTAACCTTAAATATGGGGATTCTTAATTAATGCAGCCCGTTCTCATAATGTGGTAATAAAGGGGTAGGTCAGTATTAATTATGTGGTGAAAAAGAATTAATATTAATTAATTAATTGTATCCTGGGTTGTGGACATGAGAATTAATTAATTTATAGGCCCACTTTATTATTTGCATTAGGTCTCAGGTCTGGCCCAAGGAAAGTGTGCTGAATTGAGCCCAGGAGCCCACTAGGGTTTACAACCCTAGGTCTATAAATAGACAACTCTCTCTCATAAGTTCTAACACACTTGAAAAACACTAAACCTAGAGAGAGAGGAGTGGGAGCCGTTTTCTACAAGAAGAAAAGAGGAGAATTTTCGAATTCTGGTCCTGCTCAAAGTACAGATCTGTGGAGTCCTCACCAGTAGCAAATCTGAACGCACCGGGATACAGATCTGAAGATCTAATTTGGAGAACAACAGATTTCCCTTTCTTTCTTTTAATTTCGATTTTTATAAGAAATTTGATTTCTAATTTCTACTTCCGCAGATAAAAATCGAATTGCGTGGTTGAATTGAAGTGGAAGTTCAAACGCAAAAGATCGGTACAGAGACTACGGAGTTACGGTAAATTCCTAAATCCACAATTATGAGAATTAAATTCATAGGAGCATGCTAGGTTTTATTGTATATTTAATTGTGCACAATATCCATTAATCGATCCGGTTCATTTGGATTTGGTGATTCGGTTCACAGTAAAACACTACATATAACTCATCTGATATTGATAATACTAGAAAGAGAAAGTTTTCTTCTTCTGATGAGGATCTTACATATCTCTGACACTTGAGACTTGGACATATCAACATGAAGCGTATTCAGCGACTTGTAGATGACGTATATTGGACTCAGTTCAACCTGTACCTTATCAAGTTTGTGAATCCTGGATCAAGGGAAAGATGTCTTCTAGACTTTTTTAGGCTAGTCAAGGTCGCGCAGAAGATGTGTTGGAGTTGATCCATTCTGACTTGTGTGGACCTATGTCAACACAGGCTCGTGGAGGTTATGATTACTTCTTCACTTTCAATGATACGAATATGGTTACTTGCTTTGCTACAAGTCTGAAGACTTTGAGAAACTCAAAGAATTCAAGACGGAAGTAGAAAAAAAGGTCGGGAAAACTATCAAGTCACTACGATTAGAATGAGTTCCTGCAATACTTGGCAGATAATAGGATTACATCCCAATGTACTGTACCGGGTACTCCTCAACAGAACGGTGTAGCTGAAAGAAGAAATAAGACTCTTTTTGAAATGGCAAGTTCAATGATGAGTAATGCAAGCCTACCTATTTCGTTTTGGGGATACGCATTTGAAACAACGACGTATATCTTGAACCTGGTACCTTCTATATTGGTTCCTAAGACACCCAATGAACTCTTTCTTGGATACAAACCTAGTTTGAGCAAGTTCAGAGTTTGGGGTTGTCCAGCACATGTGCTGATGAAGGAACCTAATAAGTTGGAAAGTAGGTCAAAGGTGATGCTGTTTATTGGATATCCTCGGCAAAAGAAAGGGGGTTACTTTTACTATCCTAAGAGTCAAAAGATCATTATTAGCACCAACACTAGATTCTTAGAGGACGAGTATGTAAGAAACCACAAATCAAGGAGCGATATAGTTCTTCAAGAAATTGAAGGAGAAGATGCACTTCCTAGGGAAAGGCAATGTGAAAATGTGGATGTATCTTCAGAGGGTACGGTACCACTAGCACGTTCGCTAGTGCAAGGTGCATAACCACAAGTTGCTGCACCAACTACTGACATGACGCCTAAGCCTCATCGCTATGAGAGAGTCATATTCCAACCTGAAAGATATATGTTCATGGGTGAGTCTTCGGACTTGAGCCTAGAATACGGACATGATGACTCTGACCCACTGACCTGAGTTGAGGCAGTGAACGACAAAGATTTTGAAAAATGGTGCATCGCCTTGGATTCTATTTCAGAACCCATAACTTTTATGGATGTATACGAGAAAGTTATTCTACCTACCTGATAGCTTTAGGACCATAGGGTGCAAGTGGGTGTACAAGAGAAAGAAGGGAGCGGATGGAGAAGTTACGACTTTCAAAGCCATGTTGGTGGCGGAGGGTTATAGTCAGAAAGAGGGCATTGACTATGATGAAACCTTTTCACCAGTAGCCATGCTCAAATCCATCCGAATACTTCTTGTCATAGCTGGACATTTGGATCTTGAGATCTGGAAAATGGATGTCTAAACCTATTTTCTAAACAGTTACCTTGAAGAAGGTCGTGACATCTACATGCAGCAACCTGAGGGTTATGTGCGCAAAGAAGAAGAGCATCTTGTATGGAAGCTTAAGAAGTCTCTGTATGGACTTACGAAAGCTTCAAGATCGTGGAACTTATGTTTCAAGGATGTGATTAAATCCTATGGATTTTCACTATTAGAAAATGAAAGTTGTGTTTACCGACTTTGTGTCAACGGGAGTGTGGTATTCCTTGCACTATATTGAACGACATACACCTATTTGGAAATAATGTCGGAGTATAGTTGAATATAAAGAAATGGTTGTCCGAACAGTACCAAATGAAGGATTTAGGAGAAGCTGGATACATCATTGGGATTAAGGTCTTACGAGATCATAAGAAAAGGATGATAGACTTAACCTAGGCATCCTATGTGGACTCTTCTATAGCACAGTTCAGCATGCAATCCAAGAAAGGTTTGCTATGCGTTCATCTTTCTAAATGAGCCTTGTACCATATGCATCTGCGGTGGGTAGCCTCATGTATGATATGCTTTGTACGGGGCCTCATATCTATTATGCAGTTGGCATGGTAGTGAAATATCAATCTAAATCGGGACAAACACATTGGATTGCGGTAAAGTGAAATATCCAGAAGGTTATGTGCAGGATTGCGAAGAGCATTTGGTCTGGAAGCTCAAGAAGTCCTTTTATAGATTCAAGCAAGCTTCACAATCATGGAACATACGGTTTGATGAAGTGATTAAGTCCAATGGGTTTTCACAATGCTCAAACGAGAGTTGTGTGTACCGTTTGTGTGTCAGTGGAAGCTTGGTGTTCTTTGCACTTTATGTAGATGATATTCTCCTATTTGGCGACAATATGGAGGTATTGTTATCTAAATAGTTTCAGATGAAGGATGTTGGAAATGAGGGGTACATTCTTGGTATAAAAGTCTTGTGATCGCAAGAAAAGAATGTTAACATTATCTTAAGCTTCATACATGGATACTATGATTGCTCGTTTTAGCATGAAGAATGCCAAGAAGGGTTTGTTACCCTTCAGGCATGGTGTACATCTTTCTAAGGTTCAGTATTCAGAGACACAAAAGGAGAAAGATGAGATGAGTAAGGTGTCATATGCATCAGCCGTTGGAGGTCTCATGTATGTAATGCTATGTACGAGGCCAGATATCTGCTTTGCCATTAGCATGGTAGCGAGATATTAGTCTAACACTTGAGAAGCACACTGGACTGTGGTAAAACACATTCTTAAATATCTGAAAAGGACTAGAGACTATTATCTCATCTTCATTGCGAAGAATTGTGCCTTGTGGGTTATACAAATTCGGATTTCCAGGCATATCGGGATGAAAAAAATTCCACCTCTGGCTATGTGTTCACATTGGAAGGTGGAGCCATATCATGAAGGAGTGCAAAGCAAAAGTGCATTGTGGACTCCACCATGGAAGCTGAATATGTGGCAGCTCCTGAAGCTTCGAAAGAAGCAGTATGGTTTTGAAACTTTCTTCTGGAGTTGGACGTGTTTCCGAAGATGCCCAAGACTATCACGGTATATTGTGATAACTCTGGCGCTGTGGCAAACTCAATGGAATCACGAACTCACAGAGCGACAAAACACATTAAGAGGAAGTACCATTTCATACGAGAAATCGTGGCAATGGGTGATGTGCTAATAGAGAAGATTGATACAAAGGATAATCTAGCAGATCCATTCACAAAATCTCTACCACAGATGGTCTTCGAAGGTTATGTTCGTAACCTTGGACTGAGGCTGCAACAAGCTATGTGATACGATGTAATAACTAGAGTAGAATAGATGCTTTATACTCTGGAAAGCACTTCAATAATGCTTTGAGTATAAGTGGGAGATTGATGGATTTGTATACTGAAAGCATTATGATGGTATATTATGTACAAGGTTATTAGTTAATATACTAGGAATCATTAATGTTGTATGTTCATCTCATGTCTGAATTAACAAACATATATCGCAAATGCTCTTATCCTCTTATCTTGCCAATAGGCAGATCATACAGTGTGTAGTAGATCACGAAAGATCGTATGGATCAATTGACCTAGCAAGATATAAACAGTATCACAGCTGAGTCAGTTCCAAGATAGGCTGTCGGTATAGGCTGTAGAATACGCAACAATAAGCAACTTATCTTGGTTGCTTGGTATGTTGGTGCGTGCAGTATGCACTGATAGAGCCTAAGTTAAGATCGATTCTTTTATCTGATATTAAAGGAATCTTGATCTTGATGGTTTGACGGAATCCTAAGCTTAATAAAGGTACAGAAATATACACAGATTTGTGTGTCACTTTGAGATACTATGGTGAAGAGTGTTTGTCGCACTCGTATATCTGTATCTTGGGTGGCATTAGTTTGTGTATGACTGTCTGTGACTGGAACTAGGTAACCATATCCTGTACAGGATGGTGACATTCTTTGAGCAGCTCAAAAAGGTTCATTATGCTAAAGTCCTACACGCTGATTAAGTTCAAGCATAAGTGGAAATGGAACTTGTTAGAGCTCAAATTAATTAATGAATGTTTGTAATCATAAATATGAGGATACACCGAGCCATTGCAACTCATTCCTCATAACGTGGTAGCAAAGTGGTAAGACGATATTGATTCTTTGGTGGCATGAATAAATATTAATTAATTATATTCTAGGTGAATATGGAAATTTGTTAATTGATAGGCCTTCTTTGCTATTTGCATTCTGGTCCTTGGTCTAATCCATGAAGAGCTCAAGCCCATCCGAGATCAGATTTCTCTAATAAATACCCCTCAGATTCTCAGATCACAGTACACCACAAGAGCATAAGTTGCTAAGCAGCAAACTAGTATTTGGGAGTTGCAGTTGGGAGACTAAAGATCGTAGAAGATGGAGGAAATTGTGCTTCTCTATAGGCACGGAATCCAAAGGGAATCTTCACCAAATTCTCGGATTGGAGTTGGGATACAGATCAGAAGATTAGATCTAGAAGATCTTTTTCTTCTTTTCTCTCTTAGTTTTCGAAATTATTCATATAATCTCAGAAGATTTAATTCCTTTATCTTGTCGGATTAAATCTTGTTGCGCAAGAAACAGGATTGAAGATCAGATCCCTGCACAAGCAGTTTAACTTTCACACGATCCACGTATTCCACATAAACCATCTTATGCATTTCAATAGGAGCATACTAGGATTAATCATAGGCATAGTAATTTATTTTAGATATTCAATGTTCAGCCTCGGTTATGTATTGACAATTCAGTTGGCCAACAATCCTTTCACGCCGTTACCAGCAAGAAGCCTATGAACGATGCTCGCTGACACGTCATCACTAGCTGGTGGACCACCAGCAAGGAGCTTACCAGCAGATGTCACAGCTAGAAGAGACATCAGCTTGCCAAAAACAAACAAGTGCCTAAAGTCCAGACTTTAAGAAAGAAGATCTTAAAGTCTATGACACTTAAAAGCTTGTTCGTTCAAATAATCCACTAGCAAACATTCCTCAAATTGGCTAAAAGAGTCGTTCTGACCAAAGCACCAAAAGTCCACCTACTCTAACACAAAGGACACTGCAAGTCAGAAAAAGTGAGACTTCGATAAGATGTATTCCTTTTGTCTCAAAATAGCTTCAATCGATTTCTAATTTAAACCTTTTAAGGAAGTACCTATAGATAGAGGCTGCAAACCACCTTGAGAAGGTTACCGATCCTAACTGAACTACTGACCTTCGACGAATTTGGCTAATCTCTCAAAAGCTATCAAATATCTTCATCAAAAAGCTTTCAGGCTATTTTATTAGCTTTCTTTGTTCCTTATTGAACAAGACTTTGTGCATCTAGCAAGAGCTGCTTCTGTTTTCTTACTCTCTAAGTAAGAAAACATCTTGGAGCTACCACTACTCAGGTGGTAACTATTATGGGTGTATACCGCAATTGGTCATTTTCGAGAGGAACTCAAACTCTCATGTCCAACTGGAGGATGCAAGGTGCGTCCTCACTCCAGATCTGAAAAAGCGAAAAAGAGCAAAGAACTCGGCGAGTGCACTAGTAGACTGGTGGACGCGGACATTCATCAGCTAGCAATCAATCGTGTAAAATATTTGTAATCCCCAGGTTAGTGATTTCAGACTGCGCATCTGAAGAGATGACGTATGACGGTTTGGTCCATACCTCTATAAATCCTTTGCGTTTCTTATTGCTTTATTTAATTTCTACATTGGATTTAAAACCCAACACCTCAATTGTTTGAGTATATTACTGAAAACCGACTAAGTAATATATTGCTCATTAAAAAACCATTTTTTTAAACCCGAGCTGGTGCATCACCAACTTGGAGGGCCCAACCTGAAAGATTATCTTCCACAACACTATAACTAACTCTGATTTGAAAACAACATATTTAAATTTGTATAATATTTTTTCTAAAAGATGAAGTAATACAAATTACCAATAAATGGTGTTGTGGGGTTGGCCAACTGCCCCAATCACTAGCTAAGCCGCCAAGCTCCAGTTTAAGCTCATGTTTGGTGGAGAACTTAAGGCTTCAATTTAAACTTGTTAGAAATTTCCTTATCTTATTTTGTTTTGGTGGGTCAAAGTATAAAAGCAATCTTAGTAAGTCTCTAGAAAATTTCAAGTTTTGAGTTCTATATGTGTTGGTCCCTTATGATCAGAGTCGTCGTGGTTATTAACAGAATACACACACGAAGTGCAGCGGAATAGATTGCGTTTTCTTGTACTTAGATTATTCTCAAATTTATCTTCGTTAGGGTTTTCTTAGGTAGCCTTTTCAATTATACGCTAGTAACGTGGTTACTAGGTTTTAAAGCATGATGGTTTGAGAAACGGTAACAACAAGACAACACACAATTTATAGTGGTTCAATCAAGTGATCTACGTCCACTCCTTAGCCAAATCGCTAAGAATTTCACTAGAAAGTATACGATGTACAAAGAATTGCCTTCCCTGTTCAGCAGCCAGCCTTCTGAGAATCTGTCTGCTTCACGGCTATCTTCTGATACTCCGGACTTTCTTGGCGTAGCTCCAGCTGAGTCAAGGGCGCACCTTCGTAAAACTCGCTTTCACCACTTACTTTGGAGTAGTTTAGAGTTCTCTCCGAACTGTCAAGTGTGCTTGGCTTCAATGCCCGCCTTAATCAATTTCTTCATATGAAATTGACTGCTGGATGCTCTCCTCAATTGGAAAGTGATCCCAATGAATGAGGATTCTTGAATCAGTTCAAGAATCACCCGGACGAATGTCAAACGTGGTGAGACACTCGGAATGTTGAAGGCCTTTTTTGTATCTCTTGAATTCGCCTTTCAACTGGACTACTCTCTTGCCCTTTTTGCCTTTTTGATTCTTTCGTATATTGTGTATCTGATCTGAGATTGAGTAGTTCCTGCATCATCGTTTGACTTCCCTTTTATAGTTATGATCTTGAAGTCTGGGTCGATAGATCCGTTTAGACGCAACGGATCTTTCTCCTTAAATGCGGGTGGCTAATTATTGATTATTCTGCTTTCAGACAGGCTTTTCCGTCCTACTTCTGACATGGCTAATTGTCGCGCATTGGTCAGAGTGGCGGTGTAGCAGTCCTCTAGTTTGCTTTGCTGAGCTTCTGCTAGTACGAGATGCTGGGTCTTTTTCAGCATGCTTTGTCTGCTGCTCCAATTTGATCTGCTAGCATCTTCAGCGGTCAAGGATGCGTTTGTCGAATGCTTTTAGTGCTGATCTTCTTAGCATTCTTAATACGCATAACCTTCAGCATTTGTTCGATGTTTGCTGAGATATTTCAATAGGCCTATTCTATTACAACACGATGTTTTAACCTATACAGGACATTACATCGGATGCTAAGCTATGCTAAGGTTCAGCAATGATCGACCGTTTACTAAGGTTTGATCCAACAAAACCTTTTACAATTTGAACCTAAGGGTAAATTACAAATATTTTCCCAACAATTTCCCCCTTTTTGGTGCGATCAAAGCTTGTTAAGGATTGCTGAGACTTAGCTTAGTGTAAAAAGAAAATAAATTGTATGCAAGGCATTCAGCAAACATTAAATATCTTTCGTTGAGTATACAGAAAGTGTATATCAACTTTGTTCATACTTGAATCATAATTCAGAGAAAAATTGAAGAAAAATGTCAGAGCAAGGGTTTAGAGAATGACCTTAATTCTGAGCATCTGGTGGAGGTTTTGGCTTTTCAAGAGATTCAACTTTCTTCATTGCCATAGCCATTAGTTTCTCCATCTGTTCAATCCGTGCCCGTTGTTCCTCTCTTTGTTGTTCTGCTAACTTCATTTTTTGTTCCATCATTATTCTTTCGAATTCTTTTTCTTTCAATGCTATCTCGGCTTCCTCTGCTTTTATTCTTGCTTGTTCAGCAATCCTTCTTTCTTCCCCCTCTTTGAGAGCATCCAAAACAGAGGCGGTGAAAGACTTGTGAGCGTCAAGATTGTTGTGGAGAGTCACCACATTTGATTGTACCGTAGACTCGGTGTCTTCGACGTGTGTGATCTTGGTAGTGACATGTCCGACTTGATGCTGAACTTCTGAGACAGAGGTTTTTACACCAGAGATTGCTCCGCGTACATCAGCAACTTCTTTCAGGACTCCTTCATTGAATCTGGCTTGCCGGATATCGCGTTGATGCAGGGCGTCATTAAGAATGTTGACAAGAGATTGGAAGCTTACTTGCACTGGTTCTACTTCAATGGGTTTGTCTGAGAGAACTATTTCAGTACTGCCTGCTACTGTAGTGGCTTCACCATCTTCGCGTTCCACTGTACCAGTTTCAGAAATCTGTGTTGCGGTGTCAACACTTTGTGTGGCAATATCAAGAACGACGTAGGTGGCTACTTCCAAGGACTCACTCATTGTATCCGGTTCCAGAGTTGAACCAGAACCTTAGGGGTCAGATATAAAAGATGAAGTTGCATTCCCTGTAAATCCTTTCTGAAAGTTGATAATTTTGAGGTAGTCTTGAAGTCTGGCTTCCTTCTCTTTTTGTTCTTCGATTGCGGCTAGTTCAAGATTCCTAATCTGAACTTTCTCCTCATAAGCGGCTTTCCATTTTTGATAAGCACTTATTGCAGCCCTTTGTCGTGTGGTTAGCGCCATGTGTGCCAAGGACTTCTTATCTGGCGCAAACTGTGATTTTGGCAGGGACTGTGATGGAAGAAACTTCCTGTGAGCTCGGATGGCTTCCAATCGGGCGTGGACTTGTTGATCAGTATACTGTTTTGTGCACGAAGGTTGGTCCATCCACTCATTTTCCCATAGTTCTTCAGAACGCCAGAAGTTAAGACCTTTTCTAGCAATAATAATCATCCTTTCTTCAAAGCAGAGTTCATGCATGCTGTAGTCATAAATCTTCCATCGTCGAAGTTGACTACCAAGCACTCTTCCTTCCTCTGTTTCTTCATTAATCACACCAGAAAAGACACCTGTGATGTCCCTATTTACTTCTTGCTCGACAAAGGCTAAGATCTCTTCACTCCAATCTTTGAGATCAGCGTTTATATCTTCGTTATCTGAGACAGCAGCACACCATTGTACTATACGGCGTGAGCAAAATAGTTTACCAGGTAAACCATTAAAAGGTATCCTCAGTTGTTCTGTTTGTAGAGTGGGGTATTTTCAAAGGATTTTGGCGTTAAATACTTCGGCAGATTCCCCCTCAGAATCAGATTCTGATGAACAGGTGGAGTCATCCAGACGTCCAGCAGAGAAGACATTGAGATCCATTGAATCTTCTGATTTGTCTATGCTATCAACATCAACCATTGTTTCCTCAGCAACATGGACGTCCTCAGCAGTGTTTACTGTGGCTTCATTGGTTGCAATTGATTCATCAATGACTGGTTTCACCGGGTTATCAACTGCAGTAGAGGTGTTCTCTGTATCTTCAATAGTGTCTTCCATCAGGATTTCAACCATTGTGGATTCTTCGCCATCTGTTTGATCCATGGTTTCACTTGGCAGTTCCTTAGCAGCTCCAATAGTGTTCTCAAGATCGGAGGATTCTTTGGCAGTGGCGGTTCCAGATCCAGAATCCTTAGTTGTTTCTTGAGCGACCAACTCTGTAGTAGACAAGTTTGTACCTGTGCTTTCGCTAGACATCGCTGATGTCCCGACATCTTTATTAGCGGTCTCTGTCTCTTCTGAGCTACTATCCTGAAGGGATGTAGCAATTGGCTCGCGAAAATGAACTGATTTGCCTTTGGAATGTTCTGTAGCTTCAAATGCGCCAGATTGAATTAGCATTTCCAACTCTTTGTCGGCCATACCATCTGCGGCAGTTATAGTCTTCGAAGGATTATCCAAAGTTTTGTCGGTCAGAGCAGAGTCAATCTTTGTCTTCCCTTTCTTTGCTGCTCTGCTTGAATCCTCAGCAGTTTCTTTATCGGGTGTGAGATCAGAGTTCTCCGTTTGAATTATCCATTCTAGATGTGATCTCTTTATTCTTTCGAAGTTTAGATCCCTTCCTTCGAATGTGATTCTATCCTTCTCTTTTTGAAATGCCTTTAGCTCCTGTGCCCTTTTCTTTTCATCACGCTTTCGTTTAGTCTCTCGGATACCTCGCAAGCGTTCTTCATCACTTTTGGATGATAGGGGAGAGTCTGGCACTTTCGGGGTTGGGATAGTATTTAATTCAGCAACTTTGCGTAGACGTTGACGACCAGACTTTCTGGTGGGAGCAGTACCCTGTTGCTGTTGGGAAGACATAGGAACAACAAGTTGACCAATTACAAGTGGCTGCTGAAGAGCGGCCTTTTGGTTCATGATTTCCTCAATATGTTCGGTTGGTATATCTCCAAGAGCGACAATATCATCAAGCTGCTTGAAACAATGCTCTGTTTCAGCGTTCTGAGTTAATGTAGCTATCTCCTCGGCAGATATAGGCATTGCTATCGGCAGTACTTGTTCACCCAGAGATCGCTCGTCTACTTCCTCATCTGAAGTGGGTTTGTCAGCATCCACATTGGATTTACCGGTTAGCCTTCTCGGTTTCTTGTAATCAAGTGGGTTGGATGCTTTCCGCGTGACTGGAATAAAATCAGTGGCGGCCAATTGTATTCCTTGATCGATTTTTGTTGAATGCATTACCAATTCCAGAAACTTGCTTATTTTCAATCCGAAATTGACATTTGAGGAATATGTTCCATCCACAGATATGTGATCGTTCTTCTTGGCATGTTCTGCCCATTGTTCGAAGAAGAATTCAGCCCAATTTCCTTTCACTTTGTCTGTGAGAGCCATCATTACTGCATATTTCTTAGCAAAAAGTTCAGAGTGTGATCCGGCGTCGCATTGGAACATTTTGATTACCAATTCGGCTAGAAGTTTATATTCATCCTGTAAGGAATTGATGGATGTGGCAGGCTTGAAGGTGATCACATGGCCTTTCTTATCCTTCAATACTCCAGGCTTCTTCCAAGTATTCCAACGTCTTTCCATCTCATCATAATCAGTTACTTTATACTGAGATATACGTTCCCCCTCATTCCGAAGGCAAAAAGTTTTAGCAAGAATCTCGGCACTAACTTCAATGATACTTCCATAAACACAGGATTTAAAGGATTTACCATCTTTACTTATCACTGCTCTGGCATAAAATTCAGAAACCATATGCGGATGAAAATGCATGGGTTCAGCAGATAAGTAATGACTTACCTGTTGATACGTGCAAAATGTGCAACAATAAAGTGCAAGCATACACTGTCAAGTAATATCTAGGAGTATCTAGATTCGATCCCACAAGGAATGCCTTTTATGAAGAATCGTGCACACAATCA
>JAPKLW010005135.1:0-22432 GCA_026898455.1 Plectranthus barbatus
TTTGTCCTAATTTCTATACAAATGTGGATTTAGAGAAGCATGCTTCTTTAGTATATACAGCTAAGATTTTCCGAGTAGTACAAGCAGACATTGTTTGTGCAGCGAACAAATGTCGTATGTTGAGGGTTTTGCAGTCTGAAGGGAAAGAGATTTTTACTATTGTTGATGAGTACAAAGATACATATGAGGTTTCTTTTGATGAGCTTTCAAATGATTATACATGCAGCTGCAAAAAGTTTACAAGAATGGGATTATTATGCTGTCATATGTTTTGGGTTTTAAAAAACAATGGTGTAGCTACAATACCTGAGAAGTATGTTGTTGATAGATGGAAAAAAGCTCACTTGTTGAAGTCTGTTCATGGTTCAGATCCTGATGAATTGCAATCATATTGTACTGATGATGTGACTAAAAGGTTGTCTGGTAAGATTATGTCATCAGTGTTTGGTTGGATGTTAAAGTTTGATGGAGATGCTTCAAAGTTGTCAGATTTTTTGGGTGTAATAGATGATGCTGGGAAGTCAATATCTGGGATTGAGGAAAATACAATTGTGGATAACAAGAAACAGTTGTTTACAAATTTTTATGGTGCCGATGTTCCTGATACATTTGATGTTTATCCACCGGATGTTGTGAAAACAAATGGGAGTGGTAGTCGTTGGATATCATGTGTAGAAAAAGCAAAGCAAGACAAGAAACCAAAGCGAAGATGTAAGAAGTGCAAACAATTAGCAAATCATGATTCTAGGAACTGTGGCAAAGTTAGAAAAAGTGACATGTAATAAATTTTTTTGGTGTTGCTGTTATTTTTTCCATTATTATTAAACTTGATATACAATTGCAGTTTATACTTTTCGTAAAATTTGTAAGTTCGTTTTTTATTTTATTTTAATGTATTGTGCAGTCGATAGTTAATGTAATGAATAAGTCACAAGTAATGTAACATAATAAGTAATATACTGTTCAGATGACAAACAATGTAATATACAATTCCATTATTAATAAACTAGGTATACAATTGCAATGTATACTTTTCTTAAAATTTGTAAGTTCATTTTTTATTTTATTTAATATTGGCATGCTAAGTTTTTTTTACAACTAAATAGACATGACAAACATAATGTAAATGACTAGAGTAGATAATGTACTAGCAATTGCAGAAATAATGTACCAAATCTTGCATTAATAATTTACCATTCTGTTGTGTTTCAAGTAATCATGAAAATATATATAATGTTTTTTAAAATTAATAAATTAATGTCGTGCTTCTATTGAAATAATTTATCTATATATTTTGTATCGAATAAAACACAAAATAAGCACAATGTAAGATAGTATCAAAGAAAATGTACCATTTGAACCTAAAATAATGTAATGAATCTGCTAGTTTTCATATTAATAGCAAAATTATGATAATATCTAAGAAAGTAACGTTGTTCATTGCACTTCATGTGCACAAATCCTACAATTTCACATTACAACTTAGCATATTAAAATCACAAAATAAACTGCATACTGGATTCAACAAAGTCTATTCAAATAAATTCTCATAGTTATCTATGAATTTGATCAAGTCAAAAGATTTGGACTTCACATTCTTCTGGAAATGTTTGTTTGCTTCCTCCATGTTATTTCTAGCCTCCACATTTTCCTCTGAATCGAGCAAAGCCCAACAGTATTTAACCCGAAGTAGTTTCATAGTTTGCTTAGATCTCTGTGCGAGGTTGCAATTCCAATCCTTCAGTTTGCCACCCATATAGGTCTCCATGTGGCGCATTGCATAAACACCGCAATCAACAAAGTTGGTAGCTGTTCTCCAGCTCATCTTTAACCTGTTAATGCTTGCCTTTTCAATCATCTTGAATTTATCCATGCATTTGTTCTTCAAATATATCCCAAAATATTCGACCTGTAGATATAAAAACATAGTAAATATATAATGCAATAATGACATATGAATGCAAGGCAAAAGTAATACGTATTTCAATTATAAAATAATGTAGTATATATACTATAGATAATGTAATGATTAAGAGGTAAATACTGTAATATAAATTATTGAATACTGTAAATAATGTAATATATTATTGCATATTGCTTTTCTAATTTACTAAGAAATGAAGATAAGGGTTTTTGGTAGTATATTGTTACCAGCTTGTGAGGAACTTTTCCATACTAAACTTCCAAAGGAACCTTGTCCATTTGGTTGGAGTTATCAAGCAGAACAATTTCCTTTCCTTTGAAATCGAAGACTAGCACATAATAATGTTTGTTTTGGCACACAGGGAAGAAAACATGTACATCATTAATATAGCATTATTAACATAACAATTAACAATAATCCATCTTATATATATATATATATATATATATATATATATATATATATATATACCATGTCGATTTTTGAAATGTCTACGCCTTTGTTCAGAGCAAGTTCATTATCCAAAGTCCTAAAAAATTCAGTCTGAACTCTCTCATCTTTCCAGTTCTTGGGCTTATCAATCAAGTTATAGCTCTGTGATTAGAGAAACAAAGTTAATTTATTGAATAATAGATAAATTGATCAATTTACTTATGCTAGCATATGTAGTGAAAAACAATCTGCTTGGTGAATCTTTTGATCTTATTTTCTCCTTCAAGTTCAGGTGGGAACACCATGCATTTACCACACCAGCATAAAGAGTTACCAATGGTAATATTGAACGAAACTCGAGTCTTGTAACCGAAACCATGTTATCATCGTAAATAATATCTTCCCTGCATAAAATGTGGTTAATCAGAATTTTTCGAAATTAATTATAGAAAGATATGTGAACAATTTATTTACTCTTTCAAATGGTTTGCGGTCATCATCCAATAGTACAGATTTCTTTCTAAATTCACAAAACGAGCAAATGGATCTAAAATCCGCAGCTGAAAAGGCGATATCAATGTGCTTGTTTTTTTCCTTTGATATACCGCCCTTGTCTTCATTCTTATCAATGGTTGATCATCCTTAAAAAATAAAATTAAACATGTATTATGCATTTGAAATTCTATTTTCAAGCAAAAATAAGTTAAAGATGAAACAGAAATGCGAAAAAGAAATACCTCAAAATCACTTTTTGAATCACTCTGCACAATTTCTTTTTCTTTTCCCCTTGGCTCATTTGCAACCTGTCATCATATTGTGATTGATATATTAATATATTATGATTCATTTTAAAATAAAAATTCAATATAATTAGTAGATAAGATATGTATTTCACCTGTTCTTCTTCATGTTCATTTACTTCCTGGTTTGGTGTGTTCGGTTGTTCATCTTCAAAGAATGCTCCAGGATTCTCAGCTAATACCTTATCAAGATCCTTTTAAAATGATTTAGATTATAATAATGAGTTAAGAACACTATACATACTACAGAAATTAAATATAAGAATCACCATAGATAATGTATTATTCAGATCAGAAACAATGTAATGACAACATATGTATAATGTAACATGACCATTATCATAGAAGTTTAATATTCATGTTTATAAAAATATTAAGCTTAACTAAAAGAAGCAGAGATAATGTATATAATGTACTATAACAATCATAGATAATGTATATAATTTAACAAAACATACTACAACAACTAAATATAGGAAAAATTGTACCTGCATAATATCTCTGACTACTTCATCTGGATTTTGTTGTTCCTTTCCAATATCAGTTGGGTCATCTTCTCTATGTGGTTGTGTTGTTTCCTGCAATTGCATAAAGTTATTGAATAAGTACATATAAATGTATTTGCTAATATATGAAGAACTAATATGGAACAAAATCTTACATTTTGTTTTTTACTATGAACTTCTTCTGGAGTTATGTTCAACTCAAATGATGGATATCCTTGACTGTTTCTCACCTCTTGCATTCTATCCCAGGTATCCATCATTTTATTCAAACAATCAAGCCACTCCGGGCTGTCATCCCAAGTATTTTGGCTAGCAACAATTGAAGGTGACTCAGGACATTCACCTGTTGTTGCAGTTGACATCATGAACTTGGAAGTTTCCATTGCAATCTTGAATCTCGGATTCACACTGGGAGTTGCCTGCTTGAGCTTGTTTAAATATTCTGACATTGCAACAGCAACAGAGGACAGAGAAGTTATAATGCTTGTTGTGTATGCTTCGTTGTCTTCAGGATTTGCTTCATCCACTGTCTTCTTCAGATTTTCTCCATCAGCTTTGTTTTTTAAAACAGCCTCATCTCCCTCATTTTTCTTCTTCATGATCTCAATATTTATCATTGCATCCTTCACTATGTACCTAGGCTTGAGGTAACCTTTACAAAATCCATTATCTTTTTCAATCTCATCTTTTTGCCTTTTCTTTGAAATTTTAGAAGTCCATCCAGTTACCGTTGGGAATGTTCTGTCTACAAGCCGTTTGTAGGGAACCACACGATCTACATAGAACATCTGCAAAGATATAAAAAATAGTCATGCATAATGCACTGTTCAGTTGACAAACAATGTAATATAGTAACAAATAACCAAAAATTCACATAGTACAATACAAGATATGCATTTAAATTATATACTAAAACAATAAAAGAGGAACTTACAGTTAAGAATAAAACAGGCCCTGTAAATCTTGCTGAAGGCTTCTTCTGCCATGTTTCAACACTTTGAATTAGAGTAGTTAACATGTGTTGGTCCCGAAATATCAGAGTCGTCGTGTTTTAAAATTTAACACGAAATGCAGCGGAATAGATTAAAGTCACTTGCACTTAATATCGTTGTCAGCAAAATGTTTTCTTAGCTCAAGTTGTTGTTTATGTTAGTTTACAGATATACACTAGCAACTCTGTTGCTAGGTTTTAAATCAACCTTCGAACAGTAAACTAATAAAAAAGTAATTAAAGCAGTAAATGAACACAGGATTTATAGTGGTTCGATCAAATAGATCTACGTCCACTCCTTAGCCGAAGCGCTAAGAATTTCACTAGAAAAGTATACAGAGTACAAGGAATCGCCTTTCCAGTTAAGTAGGCAGTGAGCTTTCGGCCTGGCTACTTGACAGCTATCCTCCGTGAATCTGAACTTCTCCGAACACAGCTCCGGGCAAGTCAAGGGCGCACCTTCGTAAAACTTGTCCTTTGCTAATGAGGCATTTATAGTTTGCCTCGGAACTTAATAGGTCTGCGGCTAATGCCCGTGTTAGTCACAGTTTTTCAAGAGTGACTGTTGGATTCCTTTCTGAAAAAAATGAATCCCAACGATTGAGATATCCTTGAATGCAATCAGGAATATCTTCAATGGAGTGTCAGTACTTCAATGAACGACACCACAGGTTGTTGGGAGTCTTCAGATTGACTTTTAGATGGCTCTCAACTGACTACTTTTAAGGATCACTTTGTCAAGGGAATCTTTAGCTTGAACGTTCGTGAGTAAAGTGATAAGAGCACTTGTAGATTTGTAAAAGCAGTAGTCTATCCAGTTCTTGAATTCTGCCTTTTATAGTTGGAGATTCAAAACTTTGAATCTCCATACCCGTTAGACACAACGGCTTCTTTCTCCAAGAATGGATTAAACTGGTAGAACGCCTTTCTGGGTGGAGATGTACTTCCCAGACTACTTAGGGAAAGTCTCGTCCCTTGTGCGTCCTTTTTGTCAGAGTCGCAGCTCGGCTTCAACGTTGCTAAAGGAATATTCCTTGAGATCCTTTGACTTGTATTATATGTGATTCTTCATTGATTGCTGAAACGTGCGAATGCTAATTCCTTAGCATTCTAACGTTCTTGTTTGCCCACTTCTCTAGCAGTCTGTGAGTTTGACCTTCCGAGTCATCTTATCTTCTCTGCTAGGGATTCTTCATAGCACACTAGTCTATTACAACTCGATGTTTAACTTATACAGGACTTTTACAAGTTGCGTTAGACTTTCTAGATTTCAGCAAATGATCGACCAACTAGATAAGGTTTGATCCAACAAAACCTTTTACAAATAAGTCCTAAGGAAGATTTTAGGGATAATTCCCAACAATTTCCCCCTTTTTGGTGCGATCTAAGCTTACTATCATTTGCTGACCCGAGTGGAAGAATGTCTGTGTTTTACAATCTTATGCTAATCTATCACAGAGTTTTTCCAGCTAGGTTCTAGCAATAGGAATGATTGTAGTAAGATTCCCCCTCAAAAGATGCTGGGAAATATTTCTCGATTAAAAGGTTTACGACATAGCAAGATGCTAGATTTTCTAGCATTCATTTAAAACGACAATCATTCATAAACATAATCATCATGTTCACACGCAAATTTGTTGAATACACTAGGAGTGTAAATCAACTATAGCACACTAGTAAAATTCAGAAGTGGACAAAGAGATTTTGTCAAAATCTGATCCAATTTTATAAATGATTTAGCATTTTACAGTACAAATTGGATACAGAGCAATTAAGTTAAAAGAAATTGACCTTGTCGTTCATGAGTCGGGAGCTGGCTTTTCCTTTTCATTGTCTGCTAATTTAATCTTCTGAATGTTCGCGAACTTCTCCATAGTGATCTTCATGAAGTTTTCAACAAGAGTTGCTCCTGCTTCTCTTTCAGCAGCCTCACGCTCCAGTTCTTTGGCCAGTTTCTCTTGTTCCATTGCCATTTTTTGCATTTGAGATTCATGTTCAATTTTCTGTAGCTCTAGCTTGGCTTCATGTTCCTTTCGTTGTAGCTCAAGTCTAGCTTCTAGTTCCCTTTGTTTGAGTTCTTCTTTGGCTTTTTCTTCTTTCCTCAGCCTTTCTTGTTCCCTTATTATTGCTTCCTGTTTCTCTTTCTTTCTTCTTTCGCGGTCAGCTTTTCTTCTTTCTTCCCCCTCTTTGATTGCAGCCAAAAGGTTTGAACCATAGGCCACAACCGTTGCTTCTGCTTGAATCCTGTGTCTGCTATGTCTTGACGAACAACTTCAAGACCTGCCCTGTTCTCAGAAATAGCTAACTTGTTTTCAGCAACCTCTGATTGTACATGAGATACATTGCTCCGAATCTCATCCATTTCGCTTCTTAGATGGCTGGTTGCTACTTCTATTCTTTCATCAACGGCTGTTTGCATATAACAGTGGAAAGCCTCAGCTATCTCAGATGTGAGTGTGAAAGGCATTGGTAGAGATGTTATGGGAAAGGCATTGAAGGATGTAGTCATGACGAGGTCTTGACTCAACGGAGGATTTGACGGTTGTTCATGACTAGTATTCGCAGCAAGATACTCTTGATAGCTTAATTCTTCAAGTAATATCCTATGAGCTGCCTCTACAACTTGTGTGATCTCATGAATAAGCTGAGCTTCATCTTTCTGAGCTTCCTCAATGATGTTCTGAATATCAATCTCAATGATGTTCTGGATATCAGTGTCCAGAATCTCGACTAACATCTTATCTGGATACTCGAGTCTCGGAGCAGCACGTTCAGTAACTCGTGCCTTTCATCGAGCTTCCTGACGGTCTTCTTGTTGAGATTTATATTCCAACTGCCGTTTCTCATAAGCAACAGCCGCTTTGGCTTGTCGCTTAGACAGTTCAATCCTGGTGTCAGAATATCCATCTGGGACAAAAGTAGATTTGGGTAGTCCTGCATTCTGAGAGATAATGCGATGTTCTCTGATAGCATGAAGTCTACACATAACTTGTTGATCTGAGAACTGTTTCATCCCTGGAACTTGATCAATCCAGTCAAAACACCAATGTTCTTCATATCGCCAGAAATTTAATCCTTTAGCTGCGATACAGAGTATCCTTTCTTCAAAGCAGAGTTGATGCATGATATAATCAAACTTCTTCCATCGACGAAATTCTTGTGCTAATAGACGTCCTTCGGGTATTGACTCATCCAATACACTGTGGAATAGATCTGCTATGGCTCTCTCTGTTTCAGATTCAACGAACTGCTCAATTTCTTCAACCATAGGTCCTAAATCAGAGTTGGGTGCATCCTCGGGATGAACCTTTGCACACCATTGGCTAATTCTTCGGAGTCTATAGTGACGGCCTGGCAGTCCATGGAATGGTACTCGAAGAATAGCTTCGGATCCTGTTGTTTCTTTTCTTAAGAACTTTGCATTGTAAATTTCTTCAGCTTCTCCATCGGAATCGGATTCAGAAATACAAGAGGGTCCAGAGTCGGGGCTGGAAGGATCATGTTGATCTGGTTGAATTGCTTCATCAATTGATTGCTCGAGAGTTTTTGTTGGATGTTCGTCGAGAGCTGTCAACATGGTATTTCCATCTGGATTCCCGATTGTTGTATCAGTATGGATTTGAGATCCACCTTGATCTTCAATATCACGAATCTGACTGGATTCTCCACCATGTTTCTTGTGAGTCTTCTTCCGGTGGTAGTGATTTTCATTGAAAGCTCCTGATGCTAGCCTTCTTGAGAATTCAGTATCTGATAATTCTTCTTCATCAATATTGATCTGCTGAGCAGGCGGTGGACTGGGGATTGATTCTTCTGCTAATGTAGCCTTCCCTTTTCCTTTCTTCGCCACTTGTTCTGCTAGATACAGTGAATCATCAGTCGAATCTGCTGTAACATTTTTTATGACAGAATTTGTTGATTTTTCTGTCATTTCCTCATCTTCTCCAGGGGTTTGTCTTTCTCCAGCATCTGATGATTGATGCATATTGTCTTCTGACATGTGATCAACTATGCTATCCTCGACTTCTCTGCTGAGATTGATTTCTCTGCTAGCATTGCTTTCTGGATTAGCTTCCTTGTTAGCTTTCTTTTGTGATAGAAATTCTTCAGCAGCGGACTTGATACGTTCGAAGTTCCTATCTCTTCCTTCGAGTGTTAAGTTATGGATGAACTTCTGATATGCTCTCCTTTCAACGTCCTTTAGCGAAACTAAGTGTTTCCTCTTTGCTTTCCTGTTTTCCTTAGTTTGCTCTTTCGTAGCTTTGAGAGACTTAGGAATGTATTCTGGGTCAGAAGTATCGTCCAGGTTGAGCTGGCTAGATGTCTGATCTGCTGTACTCTCTCTTTCGGTCAATCTAGCAGATTCTGCTTCTTCCGCTGCTTTCTCCTTAACTTCCTTATCAGTCAGAAGTTCCAATCGTCTTCTGGTTTTCTTCTTTGCTTTGGGTGCAAGGGGATCGTTAGCCACTCTTTTTGTTGGGTGATTTGGTAATGCTAATGCTCCAATAATGGGTTGAGACTGATCTGCTTCATTCTCAGTCATAATGTCGTTGATCTGATCAGCTGGAAGATTTCCCAACTTCTCAATTTCCTCCAGATTCTTGAAGCACTGGTCGGTTTCTGCATTCTTCTTTAACATTGCTAATTCTTCTTCAGGTATTGGAATGGAATGTTGGAGAGTAGGTGCTGCTAAGCTCTCTTCATCTGGTTCCTCTGGAGATGTAGGTTTAGCCTTATCTACATTGGACTTTCCTTTTAACTTCCGAGGATTTCTGATGTTGATTGGCTTTGGCTTGCGTCGTGTTAACGGAATGTAGTCGGTTGAAAGAAGTGCAACTCCTCGATCTACGCCTTTGTTGGTAAACAGAATCTCCAACAATTTACTGATTTTTAGTCCAAAGTTCACATTTGAGGAGAATGTCCCATCTACTTCCATGTGAGCGTTTTTCTTGGCATGTTCTGCCCAGCGTTCAAAGATGAACTCGGCCCAATTTCCTTTAACATTGTCATTGAGTGCCATCAACACAGCATATTTCTTAGCAGATAGCTCCGCGTATGATCCCGCATCACATTGGAGCATCTTGATTACAATTTCTGCAAGAAGTTTGTAATCCTCTGTTAAGGTGTTAATTGAGGTGTTAGGCTTGAACGTTTGTCTCTTCAATCCTTGTTTTTTTCCAAAGGTTCCACCTTCTTTCCATTTCAGCGGTCTCAGTGATCTTATACTGAGAGATTTTAGCTCCATAGTTTCGAAGCCCAAAAGTGCGAGCAAGTAACTCAGCACTTACTTCTATGATATTTCCATAAACACAAGTTTTGAAGGATTTCTGATCATCACTCATAACAGCCCTAGCATAGAATTCAGAAACCATATGCGGATGAAACTGATCAGGTTCAGCAGTGATATACTTTACCAATAACTCAGAATCAAGTAAGTCCAAAATCCATTTAGGAAATTGTTTGCTGGCAAGAGGCATGTACGGAATCATGTCCTTCATAATCTGGGCGACTCTTCTCCGTTCTGCCGAATGTGTCGATAGTTTCTTCTGTCTGGCCATGGTTACTAAAGTATAGTAAGGGATGGACTCATCAATGTCCTCCTTCTTCTCGATGCCAGTGAACTCAGGTGCATGCCGAACATGCAGAGGCGAGCAAGTAATCGAGGGATATGTAAATGAGGCAGGTTGCAAATTGATTGTTTCTGGGTTTTCGGATGGTGATGATTCGAGATTTGGAGAGGTATTTGTGTTTTGGGGTAAGGCGAGTGAAGAATCTTGATTTGAAGCCATGGAAGGGTAGGTTTTTTTTTTTTTTTTGCGATGAGAGGGTTTTTCGAGTTGGGCGAATTCTGAAGGGAGATGGAGGTTTCGAAATCTGAACAGTGTGTATATTGTTTCGGAGTACGAGGAGAAAATGAACGGGTAGGATTCGATGTTACTTTAATTTGAATCAACGGCTAGGGTTAAGTGTATCCGCGACCTTTGATCTGTAAGCGTGGATGACGTGTTCCAATCTCATTCGATGCCGCCGTCTGAACGCATTAAATGCTTCTCCATCATGAGAAGTAATCGTCATACTTCTGATTAGAAATCTTCAGCAGCCGATTTGAATAAAAATGCGCAGATGATACCACGTATAATATGCTATCATCCCAATAACCTTCAACTGTGCTTTTTAGGCGTGATCATGAATCCATCGGATATGACCTCTTCATTAATGAATTATATCATCCCTCTGAGTGACTCTACAGCTTCAGCAGCGTAAAGTAACCAAGATGTCTTCTTTAAATAGCATAGATAGATGAAACGTTTGTGTACGCCTTCTTGCAACTCTTACTCTTTTCTAAAAAAAAATTCAAGTACGAAGTCATGGAGCAAGGTCTATCGCTCTTCGTTCCTCGTCACAGAATCCTCTGTGATGCTGGTCTGTATATGGAGTATGAAGAAGATTACCACATAGCAGAGTGGGTAATGTCCAGTCTGCAATCGTGTGGGTTGTCTAGGTTCATTTCCTTGACTCCTCATGCATTTCAGAGAGAACACCTGCAATCTCTCTTGGAACAGAGTCGGTCTGTTGGAGACTCTATTGTGGGTATCTTGAGAAACCAATTGGTGGAGTGGACTATGGATACGTTTGCTTCAGAATTTGTCCTTCCGAGGGGCCCGAATTCTGTATTGGCGTATCGCAGTGATGAGATTGCGCCCGAATGGTCGTCCTGGATGAGGTGGAGACGATCTGCTAATCTGCATTTCTCTCCTACTCCTTCAGCATATGGACTCCTTCCTCGCTATCAAGTACTCTTTGAGCTAGTTTGTGGAATGATAGTTGGAGTCAATCCAGACGATATGATTTTCTCGCGTGAAGTTTGGAAGGTAATGATGGCTATCGATGATCGGGCAGAGGTGGATTGGGCATCTTTTATCTTCCAGAGGGTCCGCCAAAGTGTGCAGCAGTTCCCTCGTCTACACCTTCCTTACGGGATGCCCCTAAGTTGGTTGCTGGAACAGAGATTTACGGATCTCTCTGTAGGGCCTTCAAATCTTCGAGGGATAGATTTTTATCCCTTTGTACCTTTTTCTCCTTTTGATTAGATCTGCTGATGTAATTCTGTCTTGATGAAATATATAGAACAATATATTTTTGCGATCATCCTTTTGATATATGCTCTGTTAGTCGATTGCGTAATGACTGTGTGAACATCCTAGCAGCGTGAAGGTTGATAGCAGAATGTACTTTAATCAGCAGAGATGTTAAGTCTAGCATAAAGTCCACTTTAGCATAGACTGAAATTCAGCAGCAGATATCCTATTTGCTAGTATAGTCCGCAAGTTTCTAGCAAAGACTTTGTCTAGAGCTGATTCCGCAAATCTAGCATAGATGTTAATTGCTAGCGGTACATTTCTTTAGCAGTGCTCTGAATTCCTAGCAAAAGGTTGAGTTCATAGCAGATGTCTTCTCTTCAGCATCGTGTCCATCTTCAGCAAAGATTGTCTTTGATAATGGATGTCTTGATTCTAGCAGAGTTTCCATATCTAGCAGAATTTGGGTTTGCTAGTAGATGCTTGTACTCTAGCAGAGTTTCCATTTCTAGCAGAATTTGGGTTTGCTAGCAGATACTTGTACTCTAGCAGAGTTTCTTCCTTAGCTGATACGACGACCCTTGACTGCGATTTCCAAGACGTATTTTGACCATGCTGTCGTGTCGTCTTTCTATTCGATGGGCGACAGACTAGCAATAACGCTGGTAGGTTGAGTCTGATCAATTCAGACGAAATGAGTTAAGATTTTCTCATTATAAATACCCTGTAGAGAGTATCAATGAAGATGGAACATCCTTTCTCAGAACTTCAAGAGTCTCAAGAACCAAGATGGATTCACCAGGGCAATCTCTAGAATTGAGCCGAAACCAGATTCTTCACGAGGCTGGTTTGAATTCTCTATACGATAATACTCCAAGGGTTGTAGAAATGATCATGTCGAGGTTAAATCGAAGTGTATTAACCCAATTCGTCACTACTACTCCAAGGCGTTTTCAAGGCGACATGCTTCGAGAATTCATGGAGAGTTGTTCTTTGGAGGAAGATGGCATATATGGTTTCTTCCTTGGGAAACTCATCTATTGGTCACCGGAAGTCTTTTCTCGTCAATTTGGTCTTCCGAGAGGCCCTGGGTCGGTCTTCAATTGTCGTGTGACAGACATTGCCCCTGAGTGGTCGGCGTGGCAGAAATGGAGACATTGTCCTTCGTCGGAATTCTCTTTGTCGGTCTCTGCGTACGATCTGCGCACTCCTTATTGGGTGCTCTACCGTGTGGCCAACAATATGCTGATGGGAGAGTGTATTGACGATACGTTCTACTCGAAGGAGACTTGGCAACTCATGATGGCGATCGATGATGGAGCCGAAGTAGACTGGGCTGGTTATATCTACAACAGCATTCGAGATTGCGTCGAGTATTATCCTGCCGTGCCTCTTCTCAACGGAATGCAACTTAGTTGGTTGCTAGAGCGAAGTTTTCCACACTTAGCTGAAGGGCCAACTAATCTTGTGACTGAGGACTTCTTTCCGTTTAGACCTTCTTCCTTCTAGAATCTTGAATGTAGTGTTGTCTTCGGATCTCCCCTGTTTCTTGTAGTATCATCTTGTTGATAAATAAAAGATGTATTGAATTTCCACACCTTTTGACGTCTCTGCTATGCTAGCATGTATATCTCAACATCTGAAGTTGTGTCTGACGTAAATTATCTTTTTCCACGTATAATCTTCAAGTGATATCATTTAAGACGGTAGATGTCTGTCTGGATCAAAAGATATGTGCAATCCTTTGATATCCTTTTTAAGCTTTCGTGGAATAGAGCGTCAGTAAATCCATGTAGAAGGATTTGCCGAATGTAGTTTTATCATAACAGGTGGCGCTTCCCCCTTTGTCGAGGCTCTTCGACTTCTGCTCTTCTGGATTTGAATTTATTTGATAAGACGTTTTGGATGAGTGTTCGCCCTTTAAATAGTGTCATGACCTGGCTATAAATGGCAGCGCACTTATCGTCCTAAACTTCATCTTTCAACCAGCCTTCTTGAACTTCATCTTCTCTTCTTCCTTGAAGAGCTCGTTGTCTTTCTCTGTTGCTCTAAGGATGTATAACATAACAAGATCTCCTAGTGATCTGACTATTACACGCAACCAGATTCTCCATGAATCAGGGTTGTATTTCGAATATGGTAGTAACTGCCGTGTTCCCAACTTTGTGATGGGTGCTCTTCATGAGAGTTCTCTAACTCAATTCATGACAACTATGCCGTCAAGGTTTCAGAAGGAGGCTCTTCAAACCTTTATCTTCAGAGGTAGGGCTGAGGATAATGCTATCTGGAGTTGCTATGACAATGAAGTAGTCTGCTGGACTCCTGATCTGTTTTCTCAGAAGTTCGGTCTTCCACGAGGTCCAGTACGGGTCATGGACGTGTTCCACCATCTTACTGCTCCAGAAGTCCGTTACTGGAATGAATGGAGGCAGACTGCTGAATATGAGTTTTCACCTTCGCCTTCGTGTCTGCATCTGAAGGAGGAATATAGGGTCATCTTTGACATTGTGAGCAATGTCACCTTTGGTGTCCCTGCTGAGAACTATGTGATGAATCAGCGGATCTGGAGACCCATGATGGCCATTGATGCTGAAAGGAAGGATGTTGACTGGGCTGGATTCTTCTTCGATGGAGTGAAGAAATGCATTGATCTTTGCCCTCAGATTCCTCTACTAACTGGCATGCAGCTAAGTTGGTTGCTAGAGCAGTCCTTTCCGCATCTGGTCTCTGAAGGACTTCCTTTGATGGGTTTTGATTACTATCCCTTGAGAGCTCATTTCCCAAACTGCGGTTGAGAAATGCTCTAAATTCTCCTTCTTTGTAGTCTTCACGAAAACTCGTAGTTAGTTTTTCAGCAGAAATGATGTATTTGATGATGTAGCAGTCCTTTTCTTGTAATTGTCATCTTTTGTAATCCAGAATTGATAATGAATATTCGCCTTTAAGAAATATTCTCATAGAGAGAATGAGAGCTTGGACTCATTCATCCTCTTCAGCATCGAAGTTTCTTGAAATTCAAGTTCAAGTGTGATTGTTCAAACCATTTTGCTGGAAATGAGAATATTTAATTCTGAACTTGATAAAGTCCAGATAAATGATGAAATGAAATAGTGTGAGTCTAATCATAGAGAGTCACTATTCCTGAAGAAGTTATTATGATTCTCGAGCCATGCACTGGATTAGACCTGAGGCTTCCTATCGTCACAGCGTTTGGAATTTCGAGGTGATGATTGAGTGTCCAACGTAGTGAATCATTACGTTGAATCATGACGTTCCTGTTCTCAATGGATCAGACCGTCATTAATATGGTGGTTGCCATTCGTCTATAAGTAGACGTTTCAGACTCTCTTCACTTCATCTCTAACATCCTTTCCATAAATCTTTAGAACATGTCTTCTCCTTCTTCAAGCATGTCACACCACGAATCCCCTGCTTCGTCTTACTCTAATCCGAGTTCCCCAGATTCTCCCATGTATCACTTGACCATTAGCCGTAATCCAATCTTCTGTGAGGAGAACCTTCGTCGCTGCTATGCGAGTGATCCCAGGGTTCCGGATGTGGTGATGCAGAAATTGGTATCCTCTGGTATTGATAAATATGTTACGGTTATTCCACGGCATTTCCATCGAGAGGCGCTTCAGAAATTCTTCAGTCAAGCGCAAGTTGAGGGTGACACCATCTTCGGTACTTTGAATGATCGTTTGGTGAAGTGGACCGTTGATTCTTTTGCTCGAGACTTCAACTTACCCAAAGGTGATAGTTCTATCTATAACTATCGTTCTCGTGATGTGGCGCCAGAGTTCTCTTGTTGGAAGCGTTGGAAGAGAGGATATTGGGGCGAGTTCTCCACCAAGGTGTCGCCACTAGGCCTTTGTCCTGAGTACGGTATTTTGTACGACATCTGTAACGGGATGGTGAGCGGAATGTACGCCGACGAGGAACTATCTCTCACCAAAGGTGTCTGGCAGGCAATGATGGTGGTCGACGATGGATGGCTCCATGCCAATTGGGCGAAGCTTGTATTTGACCAGGTGGAGGAAGTTGTCAACGTCTGGCCTAGCGCCGGGTTGTCAAATGGAATGCAGCTTAGCTGGCTGCTGGAGCAAACTGGTCCTGATCTTGCTGTTGGCCCATCGACCCTTCGTCCATCCGACTTCTTTCCAAGAGATCCTCGTACCATGTGATGTCTGTAATTTGAAATCTGAAAGTACTCTGTTTTTTTTATTATGTACGTACTCCTCTCTTCGCTGTTTGTATCCACTCTTTCTCTTCCCCTTTGATCTTGAAGGGTGTAAGATGATCGTTCTTCCATCATTTTGCTATAAATGAAGAGTTATCTTCTCATTATCTGCATCTTCTGGACACATACTTGAGTATGAATTGCATAGATCACATAAATCCGTAATAGTGATCACGATAGTTAACATCTTCTGCAAAATAACCATAAGTGCTCTGCTGAATAATGAGCATCTTTATAATTCGAATATTAAGTCTTCAAGAAATCCAGAAAGAATGAAAACCATATTTCATTCATCCAAAGTCTCGTCTAATTCCATAAGTCCCAATTTAATGCATAACTCCTTAAATCGTGACTCCGGAAGCGGTTTTGTAAAGATATCCGCAATTTGATCTTCAGTGCATATATATTGAACATCTATGTCCTTCTTCTCCTGATGATCTCTGATGAAGTGGTGACGAATATCAATGTGCTTCGTTCTGGAGTGATGAACGGGATTCTTTGTAATACACATCGCACTGTTGTTATCACAGTAGATTGGCACGCATTCAGGAGTAATACCATAATCCTCCAACTGTTGTTTTATCCAGATAATCTGTGAACAACAACTAGCAGCTGCCACATACTCTGCTTCGGTGGTCGAAGTGGCAACAGAGTGCAGTTTTTTGCTAAACCAGCTTATAAGCTTGTGTCCCAGAAATTGACACGTGCCACTTGTGCTCTTCCTATCAATCTTGCATCCTCCGAAGTGTGAATCTGAGTATCCACTGAGAGAAAGGCTATCGGCTCTAGGATACCAGATTCCTAGTCCTTCTGTGCACTTCAAGTAGCGAACAATCCTCTTAGCAGTGTCGAAGTGTGACTTCTTAGGATTAGCTTGATATCTTGCGCATAGTCCTACTGCATAGGATATGTCGGGTCTGCTAGCAGTGAGGTATAGCAGAGATCCTATGATTCCGCGATACAGAGTAGGATTAATATCCTCTCCTTCTTTTTCAAGAGCAGCAATGCAGGTTGTGCTTATAGGAATTCGTAGGCTCTTAGTCTTTTCTGGATAATATTTTGCAATAAGGTCACGAGTATACTTCTTCTGGTGGATGAAGATCCCCTCTCTGGATTGTTGAACTTGTAATCCAAGGAAATAAGACATCTTTCCCATCATGCTCATTTGAAAGTTGCTGGTCATGAGATCGGAGAATTTATCGCATAGATCTTGATTCTTCGATCCAAAAATTATATCGTCGACATATATTTGAACTAGCAGAATGCTATCTCCATCTTTGATGCGAAAGAGAGTTTGATCTATCCTCCCTTTCTGAAATCCATTAGATAGCAAGAACTTTGATAATGTTCCATACCATGCTCTTGGTGCTTGCTTCAGACCGTACAGTGCTTTCTTGAGTCTGTAGACTTGATTACCATGCTCAAATCCTGGTGGTTGTTCGACGTAAACTTCCTCCTTGAGCTCGCCATTGAGAAAAGCACTCTTCACATCCATTTGCATCACATCGAATTCGTGATACGCAGCATATGCTAAAAATAAGCGAATTGCTTCCAGTCTTGCTACCGGAGCAAACGTCTCATCATAGTCAATGCCTTCGCATTGTCTATATCCTTTGGCTACGAGTCTTGCTTTATTTCTTACAACTGTGCCAGATTCATCCTTCTTATTTTTGAATACCCATTTAGTGCCTATCACACTCTGATGCTCTGGCCTGTCTACTAGCTCCCACACATTGTTTCTTGTGAATTTTGCAAGCTCCTCTTGCATAGCATTCACCCAATCGGAGTCTAGCAGAGCTTCTTCGACTTTCTTGGGCTCTTCACTGGAAATGTAGCACGCTATCATTGCATTAGCATTTCCTCGCCTTGTTAATAAAGGATCATTGATGTTCCCAAGAATTCCTTCTGGAGGATGAGCGCGTAACCACGTAAGCCTGATTTGAGTTTTAGCACTTGGTACTTCTTCTTGATCGTCATCTGCTGAAGTGTTCCCTTCATCATTTGTCTGGTGCTCAGCATTCGGAATGTTGGCATTTCCTTCATCGTTTTCTGGATCCTCTACTGGTAATTCAGCAGTGGGTGCTTCAGCATTCAGATGCTCTGTAGCAGCTTGATCTGCCACTTCTTCCAAGGGAGCAGCAACTCCAGCATTGATTGTAACTTTATCAGCATCGGTCTTAGCATCACTCTTTAGATTTGGAGTTCCTTCGTCGTCTTCATCATTAATCACTTCTAGGATAGTTGTTTCGTTTATGATGTGTGTTGATTTGGCCTCAGCATGATCATTAGCATCACTGGCCTTGTCAGCAGTTTGATCTCCTGCTGAGTGCGTCGCGTTTGGATTGCATTCAGTCATAGACTTAGTCGGATCAATACTTATATTCTCGAAAGAATTTAGAAATGTATGATCATTGACATCATCAGTCTCATGATTGCTAATCTTTTCTTCTTTATTTTCACTGCGCACTAAAGTAGACTCATAAAAAATAACATTGCATGTTATTTCCACAATGCCAGTAACCTTATTTAATACCCTGTAACCTTTATGAGTGGGGTGTCCATATCCAAGAAGTGCACCCTCGTCAGATTTAGGTGAGAAGGTATTAAGTTTAGTTTTGCCGTTATTGTGAATATGACATGTGGAACCAAAAGCACGTAGATGAGTTACAGAAGGCTTACGACCGTGATATATTTCATAAGGAGTTTTGTTGAATCTGCTCGTGATAGCACTCCTGTTCCGTGTGTAGCAGGCCGTCATGACTGCTTCACCCTAATACTTAGCAGGAAGTTTCGAGTCTGCTAGCATTGAGCGAACGGCTTCTTTCAGCGTTCGATTCCTTCTTTCTGCTAAACCATTCTGTTGAGGAGTCCGTGCTGTAGATTTTTCATGTGATATTCCAGCTTCAACGCAGAAATCCATCAGCACTCCGTTACAGAATTCTGTTCCATTGTCAGATCGAATTCTCTTTACAGTGACTTCTTTACTGTTTTGTTCTTTGAGAATCAACTCCGGAAGGATAAGCTTAACTTCGTCCTTCGTCTTCAGTAGGCGTACCCATGTGTACCTGGAGAAGTCATCAACCACCACCAGTGTATATAGACGTTTACTTACAGTGGGTGGCGTGACTGGGCCAAATAGATCCATATGAAGCAATTCCAGAATCCTTTGAGATGTCCCCTTTTCAGGATTTGACTTGAAGGATGATTTGGGTTGCTTTCCTTGTTGGCATGACTTGCATATTCCTTCTTTGCGGAAGGTGCTATTTGGTAGACCTACAACAAGCTTATGTTTGGTAAGATAGTTAATGGTTTTGAAGTTTAAGTGATTGAACCTTTTATGCCATAGCCATGTTGTTTCCTCCTTATTGAGAGCTAGAAAACATGAATGTTGTAGACTACTTCGCCAATCGACAATATATAATCCACCCTTACGGATCCCTCGTAACTTTACTTCTCCTGAAATAGCATCAGCAATAGTACAGCCAGTATTTTTAAAAGATACAATATACCCATTTTCACATAGTTGACTTATGCTGAGCAAGTTGTGCTTCAGGTTGGAGACAAGCGCTACGTTGACGATTCTCAAGCCATTCCTTTCAATGCAACCTCGTCCAACGACTTCTCCTTCACTGTTGTCTCCGAACTTGACTCTTGGACCGTTGAATAATCTTCTTATGTCTGAGAATAGTTCTTCTTTCCCGGTCATATGAGCAGAGCAACCGCTGTCCAGGACCCATTCATTGGATATACATGTTTCCGTAGCTATGGAGTCCTGTTCCTGCAAGTAAATCAAGCAAATTTAGGTACCCGTTTAGTGTCGGGTCCTGCAGGATTAGCATGAAGCATTGTTCCTTTCGGAACCCACATCTTAGTGATTTTCAAGACTTTTGTCTTGGTTTCACTATTCACCACTTTCTTGACTTTTGGCATAAAATTTCTGTTTCTAGATGAATGAGTGAATTTAGCTGTCCTTGCCTTTGAAGAATAATGTGGAATGGGCTCAGGCTTTGCATAGATATTCCTTCTATGCAGTATATTCTGCGGGTAGCTGGGTCTCACAGCATTGTACTGTGTAGGCCTTCTCTGATGAAAATTAGGATGTACTATCCTTGCGTTGAAATTGGAACGCTCAGTACTCCTGGAGTTGGTTGAGTAAGTTTTAGTGTGTGCTCTTGAGTTCCTCTGCTGATGTCTATCAAATACTTGCCTATTATTCATCTTTTGGATCTTCTGCTGAGGCTTAGAGTTGCGTTCAGCATTTGTCTTCAGGATCCTCTGCTGAGGTCCATTGGTTAAAGGCTTAGCATACTCTGTCCTCTGCTGGGATCTAGCAGATGAATTATTGGCTTTCTTTGATGCAGAACTCTGCTGAGCTTCAGTGAACATACTCTGCTGAGGTTTATTCTTTGTTCTAACAGACAAGGTTTCAGCAGACATTACTCCTTTACCTTTTTCATTAGAGCTATACCCCGCAGTTACAAACAAAATTGGATTTTGCATAAAAGAATTATCATTGGATTTTGACATTCTTTTTGATGATTCGCATCCAAGTCCAGACTTATCAGAGTGATGTCTTTGACTACTTACAAGGGCATTGAGAGCAGCCCTGCTGGATGCATACATGCAAATGCAATCCTCTTTTGGTTTGTTTTTCAATGTTTGATTTTCTTTTTCTAATGTTTGAAATCTTTCTGATAACTGTGAGAAATCTTCTTTTAATTTGAGGAGTTCTTCACTATCTAACCTTAGTCTTTCGACTTCCTCGGTTAAACTTGTAATGTGAAGTTTTAATGAAGCATTTTCTCCCACAATCTCATTTTTGATTTCATACATTTTTGCAAATTCTAATGATAGTTGCACTAGATAATCTTGTTCGGAATCGAAATGTGATTCCTCCGATTTGTCTATAATTTGGTTGCTAGATGAGTTAGTGGACAATACCTCTGCTTCCTCAGCAGCTAGAGCTGATTCATTTGCTTCCTCAGCATCGTAGTCCGCATCAGCAAACTGATCTTCAGTGATGTTTGCCATTAGTACAAACAAGGCTTCTTCGCTATCATCCTCTTCTGATGAGCAATAGAACTCTTCTTCATCAGCAATCTCTGTCCTGGTTAGCAGTGCCTTGGTTACGGCTTTAGCAGCGCGTCTTTCAAATCGTTGCTTCAGGCGATCTCGTTCTTCTTTGCTGACCTTCGGACAATCATGCTTCAAGTGATCTGGAGAACCACACTCAAAGCAAGTTCTAATTTTTCGCTCTATAGAGCGGTTAGAAGTTGATGATGTAATTTCTTTTACTTTCTTTTCGGCCTTTGCTTCATTCAGCATTCTCTGCATTTTCTTCATCTGCTCTTCCAGTTCATTGATCTTTAGATCAATTGCTGGTGTACCTGCACTGGAAGTTCCTTCTTTCGAGGGGGATGCTGGAGTGGTTCTTTCTTGTTTATAGTAAGATCTTTTCGGCTTGAATTTGTTGTAGTCCTTCTTAGCAAAATATGCTAAGTCCTCAGAGTTTCCAGCATAAGTGGAAGCGGCTTGTGCTACAGCTGTTTCATTTTTCTTTGACTGCTGTATTATAAATTCATGAGCTTTGAGTTGAGCAAATACCTCAGATGTAGTCAATTTGTTGAGGTCTTTCTCACTCATGCTTGTTACTTTTGCGAACTAGTCATCTCTTGGATAGAGTTTGGAGATGATTTTATTGTTCATTTCTCCATTGTCATACTTCTTTCCAAGACTCCTTAGTTCTCCAATTATTGTGTTGAAGCGTTCCTCCATGTTTTGAATAGTTTCTCCTGCACGCATAGAAAAAGATTCGTACTTATCTACAGCTACCTGCAGTTTGTTGCGTCTCATTTGATCCGTTTCCTGAGAGGATTCGCACACGTAGTCCCACATTTCTTTAGCAGTTTCCATGTCAAGCGCCTTTTCTTTCATCAATTTTGGAAGAGAGTCAAGAATAAGTTTCTTTGCCATATGCTCTAGTTGAGCTCTCTTCTTGTCCTCACTGGTGTATTCGTCAAATGGTTTAGGAACCATTTCAGGTCTTGGAGGTCTTGGTTCTCCTCCAGCAGCATCTTCAGCACGTCCTTGTCCTATAAAAGTGTTAACTTTCATAATCTGGATAGGACCTCTTAACAGTATGTCAGCCATCTCAGGGTGTATGCTCTGAAGTTGTATGAGAGCCATCTTCTTCCAGGATGAGAAGTTCTCTCTGTCATATTCTCCAAGGGAGTGGTTCATCATTTTGTATGCTCTTTGAGTGATTACCTGAGCTTCGAGAAAAAAAAATGTATAAAAGTGCAAGGAAAGCGATAGATCTGGTCTTAAAGCGACTCAAAAGCAGTCGGTTTTTCAACCTCCTGCTCTGATACCACTTGTTGGTCCCGAAATATCAGAGTCGTCGTGTTTTAAAGTTTAACACGAAATGCAGCGGAATAGATTAAAGTCACTTGCACTTAAT
>JAPKLW010005136.1:0-15738 GCA_026898455.1 Plectranthus barbatus
TATTTCCGCTACGTAACGTATATACTCTGAAAAACCGGGACCAACAATAGACAAGAAACAAATCACCTGTTTATAGAACTTCTCATAGCCAAGATGGACTACAATGCTTCTCTTTAACTTATAGACAAGAAAGAAAAGTAACAGGCTCAAAGAGGCTTAACTAAGGATAAATCATTATAAGGGACAATGTTTAGGAAATTGGGTTAACAAAGATGGCCTATTATCATCTCCTAAACTTGTGCACACTATGCAGTCTCAACACACAAAATATGCAAGTTCTAGAGAAATCAAAACACACATGTGAATCTCACATCAAACAAAATAAGGCTCAAATTCTCACACAAGGGTGCAATTTTGTTCTTCCATTGTAAACATCAAATCAAAACCCAATTCATCATGTACGTGCAAGTTTCAAAATCTAACCCTTCATGCGGTATTCTACATTCATAGGCTACTTCAATCACAATCCCTATCAATTCAAACTTTCTAAAGATCAATTATCAATCGCAAATCTCATTTAGAAGAGACAATGTTCGAAAAACTCAACTCAAATAGTTTGAAAAATCTGTGCAGAATTTTAACTAAAAATTTTCATGCTAAAATTTAAAATACTAAAAGCGAATAAACAGATGAAATATTCCTCCTTTTATCCACATCCCCCCAAACTTATTTCCAACTCTAGAGTGGGAAAAAGTTTGAGAATCAGATATGTGTTTACCCTGGGAGGTGGAGCTGTATCTTGGAGGAGCTCAAAGCAGAAATGCATTGCTGACTCCACCATGGAGGCGGAATATGTCGCCGCCTCCGAAGCCTCGAAAGAGGGGGTATGGCTCCTGAACTAACTTTTAGAGTTGGGTGTGATTTCGAGTTTGCCGAGGAGCATCACAATTTATTGTAACAACTCTGGTGTAGTAGCAAACTCAAAGGAGCCGCGGTCTTACAGGGAAGCAACACATAGAGAGAAAGTACCATATCATACGAGAGATCGTATCGAGGGGCGATGTGCAAATTAAGAAGATTGACACTGCTGACAACCTTGCTAATCCATTTACAAAGTGCTTGCCGCAGAAAGTTTACGAAAGACATATTCGTGAGCTGGGTCTGAGGTGGATGCCAACCACTGATAGTGGTTAACGAGATAGCAAGTTAGATAGACAGACTGTATACTCTGTAATAGCTTAGTTATGCTTTGAGTATAAGTGGGAGATTGATGGGTTGTATACTGAAAGCATTTATTATAATGAGTATACAACGGTTTATTTCTCCTATCTGTTAACAATCTTACATGTATGAACAATGGTATCCTCTTGTCTCACCGATAGGGACGATCATACGGCGTGTTGTAGATCACAGAAGACAGTATGATCACTTAACCTAGTGAGACATAAACATGATCACAGCCGAGACAGCGTATGAGGATACGACTGTCCGGATGGCTGCGGCATTGTCGGAATAAGTAGTCTGTCTTGGTTACTTGACATGCTGGTACGCAAGGGGTGGCGTATTGATGGACCGCAGTGAGATGTATTCGACTGTCTGACATCAGCGAATACAAGATCTCGTTATATTGATTGAGTCCAAACCCTAACGAAGGTTCAGGAGTTTGCACGGATTGACTGTTGCTTTGACTTGCCATGGTGGAGAGCCAACTCAGCGCGCTCGTATATCCACATCTTGGGTAACAGCGGTTTGTGTAGTACTGCCTGAGACTGGGTTAAGGTATCCATATCCGAGTAATAGGATCGGGACATTCCCTGAGGAGCTCAATAACATTCATCATGCCAAAGTCCTGCAGGATGATTAAGTTCAGGCACGAGTGATAAGGTTTGAGTGGTACTACTCAGGAATTATAAGATATTAATTAATTGTAGTAAGAGCTTGTCAGAGGCTCCGATTAATTAATGAATGTCCGGTAACCTTAAATATGGGGATTCTCAATTAATGCAGCCTGTTCTCATAACATGGTAATAAAGGGGTTGGTCAGTATTAATTTTGTGGTGAAAAAGAATTAATATTAATTAATTAATTGTGTCCTGGGTTGTGGACATGGGAATTAATTAATTTAAAGGCCCACTTTATTATTTGCATTAGGTCCCAGGTCTGGCCCAAATAAATATGCTGAATTGAACCCAGGAGCCCATTAGGGATAAAACCCTAGGTCTATAAATAGACAGCTCTCTCTCATAAGTTGTAATTATCACAACACAGTTGAAACACACTAAACCTAGGAGAGAGAGAGGTGGGCACCGACTTCAAGGAGAGAGGAGGAGAATTTCGATTCTGGTCCTGCTCAGATTACAGATCTACGGAGTCCTCACCAGTAGTAGATCTGAACAGTATTGGGATACAGATCTGAAGACCTGATCTGGAGAACAAAATATTTCTTTCTTCCTTCTTTGTTTTTTGATTTTATTCTTAGAAATTAGATTTCTAATTTCTACTTCCGCAGATTAAAATCGAATTGCGTGGTTGAATTCAAGTGGAAGTTCAAACGCAAAAGATCAGATCAGACTCGACGGAATAACGGTAAATTCTTAAATCCACAACATCGCATTAAATTCATAGGAGCATGCTAGGATTTATTCAGTATTTAATTATGCACAATACCATAGATCGGTCCGGTTCAGTTTGGTTTTGGTGATTCGGTTCACGGAAAAAACCCTACAACGGACACGACGGGTACTCTTCGTCTCTTGCTAAAACCATAGAAGTCGATGATCTTCCCGGTAATGTCTGTGAAAGAAACCTTCCTCTCCTTGCAATCAATTATCCCTTTGTGTTGGTTAGCCAATCCATACCCATAATAATATTGATGTCGGCCATGTCCATAACGTTGAGGATTTCGATTGAGATATGGTCATTTCCTAGTTCAACTTCTACATTTGGACAACATTGGTCTATGGGTATTATTTCTCCTGTAGGTGTCACTACGTCTAATGCTTTTTCTTTCCTTATAGTTTTCAGTTCAAGTAGATCTACACATGCTTTTGAGATGAAAGAATGCGATGCTCCGGTATCGAATAATATAATGACAGGCATGCTTGAAATCTGGCAGATACCTGTGAGGTTCTCGGCATCCTTTCCTGCATTGTCTCCCTGAGTCAGACAGAAGGCTCTCCCTTGACCATTGGCCTGTGGTGGTAGTTGTGGCGCCTGGTTCCTGTTCTGATTCTGTGGAGGAGCATTTCCTCTAAGTGGTTGTGCCCTATTCTAACCTGCTCCAATCGGCTGAGGGTTCCGATTATAGTTGTTATATCCATAGTTCGAACACCTTACAACGAAATGTCCCACTCTCCCACATCGGTAGCAAACATTATTCCTGGCCATGCATTCTCGTCCTAGGTGGTCTCTCCCACAACGGTTGCAGTTGCTCCTGATAGGGGCAGGAGCACGGTTGGTCTGGGGTGCTCTCTGGAAGTGTTGGTTCCCAGATTGGAACCTCTGGTTTCCTTGCCATGGCCTCCTATGTGGACGGTGGTTCTGTCGGAATCCCTGGCGTGAAGGGTGTTCAAACCTTCTCTTGTTATCCTGTCGAGGTGGTTGACTGGAAGATGCTTGCACCACTGTATTTTTAAGCAAGGTTGCCTCTATTGCCATTGCTCTCCTCAGTGCGGACTTGTATGTTAGAACGGAGGGAGTACTATTTTTGTAGCATTTTCTGCAACTAGAGACATATAAATAGTTGGGAAGTTTGGAGGGGTCAATAACCAGAATAGTATAACTCTAATCAGTGGCGGATGCAGGATCTTGTCATCGTGGGGCTGCACTGCACTGCATTGTACTGTCTATATTATATAAAAATTTAAAATTAAAATATTTAATATTAATAATATAATTTGTTTTAAATAAAGAAATTATACTAACAATAGTGTATTGAACATTTTAATTTAGTTAAAAGTTGGGAAAGATTTTTTTAATTAAATATTGGGCCAAGTTTTTCTATTTAATTAAAGTTGGGCTATATTTGTTTTTTTTAAGTAAATTTGGACAACACTTTAATTTTGTAAGAAATTAGCTTAAATTTTATTGATACATCTATTTTAATTATCTATATATATGGGCGAAGATTTGGTATTTGTTTTGAGACAGTTAGGTTGACAACTGTTAATTTTGTAGAACGCAGCAATATTTGCAGAAGATTTAGAGGAAGAAATACATTTTATTTGAATGAATCTCAATTGTGTTGTTACAACGATGATGTATATATACAGAGAATGGAAGAGTGTAGATGAAATCATAACCGAAATATAACAGAATTTGGTTAAGTTGCATGCTCTCCTTCTAGATCTTTCCCAGTATGTCTGCATGTTGTAGTCTTTCGTCTGCATGTATTATTTGAGTTAGTTTGCACACGTATGAAGCTCAATACCCCCCCTCAAGCTGTACTTCCCATAAGTGCAGCTTGAACAGCAGGCATGAAAAAGATGGACAGACACGGCTTTAGTAAAAATATCAGCAGGCTGCTCCGAGGAAAAAACATGAAGAGGTTCAATCAAACCAGATTTAAAGGCATGACGAACAACATGGCAGTCCATCTCTATATGCTTAGTACGTTCATGGAAGACCGGATTTTTGGCGATATAAATTGCTGCTTTATTATCACAGCAAAGAGGAATTGGTAAAGATGGCGAACAAGCAAGATCTCGTAGCATATAGGAGAGCTATTGTAATTCATGCACAGTGATGGCCATAGCGCAATATTCGGCTTCCGCCGTGGAACAAGCAACGGTCGGCTGCTTCTTGGATTTCCAAGAATGAATACAATCTCCAATAAAAATACAGAAACCCGATAACGACCGGCGAGTAGTCTTACATGCACCCTAGTCCGAGTCACAGAAAGCACGAAGTTGAAGATCATTGGAAGAAGAATAAAGAAGACCTCATGAAGGAGAAGTAGAGAGATACCTCAGTACATGCTGAGCAGCAAGCCAATGTGTATGTCGCGGAGAGTGTACAAATTGACTCAGTTGTTGCACGGCGTAAGTAAGGTCAGGCCGAGTATAATTTAGATACAGGAGTCGGCCAACAAGACATCGCTATTGCTCTGGGTGATCAAGTAAAGGTGATGAAGAATCATCTTCTGCAAGGAAGCGAAAACCAGGAGGAAATGGCGTGGACGCTGGAGAACAATCAAGCATACATGCGTCTCTTAAGATGTCATTGGCATACTTGGTCTGAGAAATGAAAATTCCTTCAGAGGATCTTGAAAACTCCATGCCCAAAAAATATAATATGAGGTGATGAATCAAAAATGAAGAGGCAATGATCATGTTCAGACTGAGAAAATCCAAACTGAATTAGCCGAGAAGTGAGCTCCGAATTCCACTCTCGGGAAGCTTGTTTGAGGCCGTAGAGAGACTTTTTGAGCCTGCATACCTGACCCTCACCTGCCTTAGTATATCCAGGGGGAGGAATCATAAAAATGTCATCAGAGAGCGAGCCATGAAGGAACACGTTGTTAACATCAATTTGATGTAATGGCCAACCTTTGGAAGCAACAAGTACAACTAGAAGGCGAACTGTAACATTCTTAGTAACCAGAGAAAATAACTCATTGAAGTCTTCACCTTCAACTTGAGTGAAGCCCTTGGCAACGAGCCGAGCCTTATACCGTTCAATCGAGCCATCGGCATTGCATTTGACTTTATAAACCCACTTACAACCAACCGCACGCTTGCCGGCCGGGAGAGTAGTTAATTCCCAGGTATGATTCCGTTCAAGAGCTTCCAATTCAGTTGTCATAGCCTCCTTCCAAAAATGGTTAGTACGAGCTTGATTATAAGTTCTAGGTTCCTGAAAAGTAGATAAAAGAGCCACTGAGTCATGAAAATCATGTGCAATAGAAGAATGGGAACATGACAGTGATATGGAGTAATCTTTCAACCATGATGGAGGTTGACAAGAACGTGTACTTTGTCTGATATTAACATTGGGAGGAGGAGATGGAGATGTAGAAGGAGGAGGAGGAGGAGATGGTGGGGCAGATGAATGGAGCTGAGAAATCTGTGAGATAGATGATGAGGGCTGGGAATCATCATCGACAGGAATATGTAGTGGAACTGTCTGTGAGTTATCAGGAATAGATGGAAATGAATCTTCGTGAAAAATTACATCACGAGATACAATAACTTTATTGAGACCAGGGATGAATAGTTTATAACCTTTCTGGGTAGATGGGTAGCCGATGAAAACCCCGAAAAAGGAACGACTATCAAACTTGTCAGAAGAATGTGTTTTGTTAAGTGCAAAGACTGAACACCCAAAGATCTTGAGATTAGAGTAATCAGGAAGATGATGATGTAAAATATAGTATGGACAGGACCATTGTAAAGTAGGAGTGGGCAGTCGGTTTATAAGATGAGTGGCAGTTAAGATAGCATCACCCCAAAAGGACTTAGGTAGTTTGGAATGAAGAAGTAGAGCTCGAGCGACTTGAAGGAGATGTCTATGTTTGTGCTCAACCACCCCATTTTGTTGAGGAGTATAGGGGCAAGACCTGTGATGCAAAATACCAAGATCAGTAAGCATCGAGGAACAGGAATGATTAATAAACTCAGAACCATTATCCGAGCGCACCACCTTGACATGTTTGCTATATTGAGTTTGAACCATTTTGAGAAAGGATTGGAGAGTGGAACAGACAAGGGATTTAGTAGGTAATAGCATAGTCCAAGTGCACCGGCTAAAATCATCAACGATGGTGAGAAAAAATCTAGAACCCGATCTAGACGGAGCATGAAACGGCCCCCAAAGATCAACATGAATCATACCGAAACATGCATTAATTTTGATCAAGCTGTGAGTGTAAGGTTCTTGATGTTGCTTGGATTGAACACAAATATCACAAGAATGTGTAGAAGGTAAAGTATTGAGTGGAATACAAGATTTAAGGTGAGCTAAAACTTTATTAGAAGGGTGGCCCAATCGGGAATGCCACAGCAAAACATCATGAGGAAGATTACATGAGAAATTTGCAGAATGAAAAACAAATTGAGAAGCATAGTGATCTGCGTAAGCTTGAATGGCAGAAGAAGTGAAGGAACGTGCAGTGAGGATGTATAAGTTCTTGAGTAAATGCCCAACTGCCACAATACTACGAGTATCAAGGTCCTGCAAGATGCAAAAAATATCAAAAAATTTGAAGCAAAGGCGTGATTAATGAGTAGCTTTTCGGACAGAAATGAGATTATATCGAAAGGAAGGAAAATATAACACGGAATATAGTGTGAAGGCAGGCGATAGGTTTGTGTTACCAGTGTGGGAAACGTGTTGCATTCTACCATCCGGGAGACACACAGGAATAGGAGTAGAAACTGGTGTAGGATTAAGCAAGATATCAAGATTATTGCACATATGACTTGTGGCACCCGTATCAACAATCCAAGACCCTAATTCAAGATTTTTATCAAGCATCGAACTAAAACAAGATTGAACAATAGTACCTGCGAAATCTGGGTGCAGAGCAATATTAACAGCCTCAGAAGATGCAGGAGCGGAAGAACTAGGAGTATCCCAGTCCAATGGAGTATCAGACACCATAGCTGCAACAGGAGGATTGCGCTTACGAGCAGGATCGATCCAATCAGGATACCCAACCAGTTTGAAACATCTATCGACAGTATGACCCGTACGCTTGTAGTGGGTGCAGGTAAGGGAAGATTAATCACGGCGTTGAAATTGCTGCGGGCGAGATGAACCGCGTGACCAATGCGGTTCAATGCGGTGAGTGCTTGACATTCATAGCAACATGATCAGAATTCAAATGATAGCTATCAGAAATAATACGATTTTGCTCCGCTTTTAACATCATAGAATATATCTTAGTAATGTGAGGCAGTGGATCCGTAAGAAGAACTTGATTCCGTTCAATAGAAAATGAATCATTCAATCCTAGCAGAAATTCCATGGCACGATCTTCCAAACGCAATTCGTCAAACACATTAGAGGCATCTTGTAAAGCTGCTCGAACACCAAGCAGGAAATCAGAAGACTTACCAGAATATTTCTACAAAATGCGAGACGAATCAATACCCGGACGGAGAGCTTCTAGCTGATCAGTAAGATCCTTAAGCTTGACGTATAATTCAGTGACACCAGAGGTTGCTTGATGAATAACCGCAATATCGCGTTTCAGTTGATAGAGTAGAGACAGATTGGTGACATTGTATCTATCTTCGAGCTCATGCCACAAGACGGAAGAAGAGCTAACATAATCAAACTGGTTGGATAGATCCTTGGATATGGAAGCTTTTAGCCAAGACAAAACCATGCTGTCAACCTTGAGCCAGCGATGAAAATACTTGGAGGTGGAAACTGGACATACGCAAGAGCCATTAACGATCCCCAACTTATCCTTAGAGGTTAGAGCAGTAACAGCAGCGATCCTCCAACGACGATAATTCGCATCAGATAACGAGAAAGAAACCAAAGGAACACCTGGGTGATCTGAACCATGGAGGAAGAGCTGTTCGTCGTACAGTGCATCAGCTTCTGAAACCGCCATGAAAAAAAATTATATACCCGCGAATGATACCATGTTAATTTTGTAGAACGCAGCAATATTTGCAGAAGATTTAGAGGAAGAAATACATTTTATTTGAATGAATCTCAATTGTTTTGTTACAACGATGATGTATATATACAGAGAATGGAAGAGTCTAGATGAAATCATAACCGAAATATAACAGAATTTGGTTACGTTGCATGCTCTCCTTCTAGATCTTTCCCATTACGTCTGCATGTTGTAGTCTTTCGTCTGCATGTATTATTTGAGTTAGTTTGCACACGCATGAAGCTCAATAACAACCTTAATTATAAGGGTAGCTGCTAAATCTCCAATCCATGCTACATACAATAGGAACTCAAAATATAAACTGACAGTTTTAAAGTGGAATGAATAATAACATTAATGGAAATATAAGATATTAAAATAACAAAATTTTCAGGCGCTAATAAATGCTGCTAGTCGAAGTCGGATGATATCTGAAAGCAGGGGCGGATCTACCATAACAAATGGGCGTACACTTGTACCCCAAATTCTTGATTTATTATTATTTAATATATATTTTAATTATTATTTTTATATATTTTTACATTTTATTTATATATTTTTTCACATAATGCACCCTCAATTTATTTTTTTCATATATTGTATCCCCAAATTTAAATTTCTAGATCCGCCTCTGTCTGAAAGTTAGGACTCACCAGCTTCTCGATTACGGGGTCCCCACAAAGCAGATGAACATGAACCCGAAGGCCTACTTCCTCCTCCCCATACAACTCCTCTTGCTTCTCTAATATTCTCTTCGCTGAAAGCACCGCAGATGTGCTGCAATAATGCAACTCTATTGATTGCATTGTTGCTATTTCTCCAATACCCGAAGGGATCTCTGATGCAGTATTTTTTTATCAAGTAAATTATCGAACACAGAGACTTAACTCGCCCGTTGCATCGAATAAAAGAGATTGATTTTAAAACTTCATTATCTAGACGTGATCAAATAACTTGAGGTTTTCAATTATTAAAACACTAAATTCTATAAACTCAATTCTATTAAATAAATCAAACTCCACACTTCTTATTAGAAATAACCAAAGAGAGATATGTAGAGGTATTTAGGATGTTTAGAAAAGATTTTGGATAAGGTTCGGATTTGTCAAAACAACCAATTTCCATACATTTATTTGGATCAATTCACTTCTTTAATCATTACCCTTAATACCGGTGTAACAATTCTAGATCAATTTTTATCTCAACCTAAATCTAGGTTTATTGACTCAAATTGACTCCCAATAGCTCAAGAACTCTAGATCTAGATATCAAACCACCTATCTTCTAAGTGAAAGAATACCCAATTATTGTTGATTTCTCCTACAATTTCACCAACCTAATCAAGCTAGTCAATTGAGGCATATAATCCATACATGGTGATCAAGCATATATGAAACACAAATTGAATTCATCAACAATAATCAAATTCTAGGAAATTCATAACATCATTTCCAAATAATATCCAATAAATCTTTCCAATCACATCCCAAACCTCAACGATTGAATTAGCTACTCATGAATCCAAGATGAAACATAATCCCTTTCAAATTTAACATAATAAGAGTGAGGAACAAGAAATCTTAGGGATTTGATGATGGATCTTCAATTCCGTGATGTTTCTTCTCCTCGATCCTTGGTTTTTCACCCTTGGACTGCTCTTTTTTGCCCTTTTCTTCACTCTCCTTTGATCCCCAAATAAAATGAAGTCTTAACCCTTTTAATTGTAATTTCCCCTGCTTTTATAGCTGAAATTCCCGCTTCGGTCCCGAGTGGAATGGTTTCGTCCCGAATGGAATGCCTCTAGAAACTCACAGAAATTGGCATGTCCCGAGTGGGACATTTTCGTCCCGAGTGGGATTACTGTCCCGAGTGGGACAGAATGGTCCCGCTCGGGACCCCTCTGACGCCCAAAATTTCTCGCAATTTTTCCGAATTCCGAACGGCTCTTCTCATCCCGAGCTTTGGTACCGAGCGGAACCAATGTGTCCCGCTCAGAATGGTGGTCCCGAATGGGATGATTCTGTCCCATTCGGGGCGGTTCCTGTTCTTGACCAATTTTCGCTCGAAAACCCGGATTTCTTGCTCGTTTCATGCCCTGCACACTCAAATTCTTCCCAAACACCAAGTGGAGGTAAAATCGACAAAAAGAAGAGATATGTGCATGATTTGTGCACCTAATTCACATCCAATCATGCAATTAAACACAATAAAATAGCACAAATTACACACATATCAAACCCCCCAAACTTAAGCCTTTGATTGTCCCCAATCAAAAACAAGAAACAAGATTTTTCATTCACTTGGTGCAATGCTTCACAGCTCATCAAAATCAGTCAATGCATGTTTTGGTTTCACAAATTTTTCATTATCCATCATATTTGTATTTATACAGAGAACTCAACCTCACTAACATGTGACAAATAGAGTATAACACTCACCCTCAGCTGTGTAGGATTATTTTCTTTCTCTCAATCACAAATGCACAAGTTTCATTCGTATTGTTCATCTCAACCACACTTGTTCACATCACCACATCATTCTAGAATCCGATAGGGCTTTAATTTGGTTGTAACGTGGCTTACTAACAGGTAAGGTGTTTAGGCTTAAGTGACTCATTCATCCCCATTTTTCCATTCTCAAACACTCTACCATTCAATCCTTCATCACACAAATCATACCACAGTTTAACAACCTTTTTTCTCTTCTTTTCTTTTTTTTTTCTTTTCTTTGGACTATTTCTCAATATTTACACAACTCCCCTTTTTTTTTCAACAACCCTCAAGAGACTTATCTGTTCAATATTTTCCGTTCATGCACTTCCTTTCAATCAATAGCTCTCAATTTTTTTTCTTTTTTATCCCCACCTCAAAATTACTCCTAAAAATTATTCAAACAAATAAATGGCTCAACTTGGCTCCAAAACAATGGTCAGGAAAATATATTTTCACCTTATTCTCCAAGCATTTAAAGGTAGATCAAAGAAAGCATGGCCTAACATCATTTCCTAGTTTGATGTGGTTTGTTAAACAAAGTGATATCGATAGACTTTACTCATTCCACATGTGCCTTGCCCCTCACAACCGAAATAGGCTCAATTCTCACAATTTTTTAGGTATTGAGTTCTAAGCATAAATATAACATGAAGTCAAATGCAAAATTTGTTCAACCTACACATGCATCAACATCAATTGATTCCGCCCTATCATAAGCTCAAATGAATTCAAATCATGATCATGTTCCATCAAAAGTTCAATCTTAGACCTCAGTTTTTTTCATTTCAAAACATACTTCACTCACATGCAATCAACTCACAAATAAATCATCCAACTCATGCTAATGTAAGAATTAAGTGTTAAAAACTTGTGTACCCCACTTCCGATGGTTCAAAGGGCACGAATCAAAAAAATTTCAGCATGGTTCCTAATCACTGATATTTCTACCAAATTAATTGCAAATATAGTGGTCAAATAAATTTATACTCGAATGTCGAACCCACAGAGAAAAGATATGTGAAATAGTCCTATGTACTAAAACACAGTTTTGGATTAATTGTTTGAGTACTTCAAAATCAGGTTTTGTTTATTAAACTAGGCAGAGAAATTAAAATATAAACTTAAATTAAAGAAAACGAAACACAAATCCTAGGGAAGAAATCTTATTATGGATAACATGTAAGAATCAATTAAATCAACAGGTGGAATACTGCAATAATGCTATATTTCCTTGTTTGGCAAATATAACCTAGATTACTAATTAGTGACTATCTCTGCTTGGTCTCAAGAACACCAAATTAGTCAATCTGATAAGCAAATCAGTTTAATTCCTACATTCTAGTACATCTGTTTGGATAGTGCAGATTGTATCATGCATTCCTAATCCCACTATTAATATTCACCTCTCGGTCCTTCTATCAATAGCTAGACATCTAAATTAATCGTCACCTCTCGGTCCTTGAATTAATCTAGAATTATAAAATAAGCACAGGAATCTGAACCTAATTAATTAATCCTAAACATGCATTCAAAATAATATTCAAACCCTAGAAATAAAAGATATAATTAAACTGAAATAAACTTGCATTAAAAATAAAAACATAAATTCAAAAGTGCATAAAATAAAATAAAATCCTAACTACAGAAATTAAGGTTGAGAAGGATATATGAATGAAAATTCATATAGGGAGTGAAATCCACTGAATAAACTAATCTAGGGGGTATTTATAGTGTTTGTATGGCTTTACAAGGCTGAATCCTATAGGAAATAGGAGTAGATTTGATGTATATCTATATCTCCAAGTCCTACAATGAGTATATCTTCAATCTTGAGTCTTCAGGGCTTCCAATATGATATATCTCTTCAATTTTGACCAAATCTCGCCCGAAATTCGTGAAATCCGTCCAGAATCTCGCCAAAAATGTCTGCGTCGATCGACGCGGGTCTTGCGTCGATCGACGCGCGTGTTGCCAATCGCCGGTCGATGTAGATCTGCGCGGTCTCACGGTTTTGGCCATAACTTCCTCTCCCGAACTCCGATTGACCCGATTCCAATTGCGTTGGAAAGCTAATTCAAAGCTCTATCCATCCCAATGCGCCAATAGCCCGAATTCCTTGTGTGGAGAAATCCTTCACTGCTACTCTTGCACGTCACTGCTTTCGAAACGGATTTTCGATGAATTCGACCTCAAACCTGCAAAAATACACCACTACAAGCGCAATACCCTCCTAGAGTGATTCATGCAACAAAAATAACTAAAATAAATGAAAATGCAACGAAAAACAAAGATAAATGAAACCAATAATTAGTGAAAATATGAACTAATCAGTCATCAACGTAAAGTACAAGGAAGACCACGCTCCCACTGACACAAAATCGGTAAACATAACTTTCATTCTCCAACTGTGCAAATCCATAGGATTTAATCACATCGTTGAAATGTAAGTTCCATGACCTCGAAGCTTGCTTAAGTCCATACAAGGACTTCTTGAGCTTCCAGACAAGATGTTCTTCGCCCTTGCGTATGTAACCCTCGGGTTGCTGCATATAGATGTCCCTACCTTCTTCAAGGTAACCGTTTAGGAAAGCAGTTTTGACATCCATCTGTCATATCTTGAGGTCATATGCACAGTTATGGCAAGGAGTATCTGGATGGACTTGAGCATGGCTACGGGTGAAAATGTTTTGTCATAGTCAATGCCCTCTTTCTGACTATAACCATTTGCCACCAGCCTGGCTTTAAAAGCCGTAACCTTTCCGTCCGCCCCTTTCTTTCTCTTTTATACCCATTTGCACCCTATGGCCCTAAAGCCATCCGGCAAATCAGTTTTCTGGTATACATCCATAGCCGTTATGGATTCCATTTCAGAATCCATGGCGACTTGCCATTTGGCAACATCCTTGTCCTGCACTGCCTCCTCGTAAGTCAGTAGGTCAGAGTCCTCATATCTGTCTTCCGGGCTCAAGTCCGAAGACTCACCCACGAATATATATCTTTTTGGTTGGAAAATAACTCTCCCACTACGACGAGGCATCGGTGTTGTGTTAGTAGTAGGTGCAGTAACTTGTGGTCCTGCACCTTGCGCTGAAGAACGTGTCTGTGGTGCTGTACCTCCCACAGGTGCACCCACATCTACACGTTCCCCTTCCCTTGGAATTGCATTCTCGTTCTCAATTTCTTGAAGAACGATATCACTCCTTGACTTGTGATTACTCACATACTCGTCCTCCAAGAATCTAGCGTTGGTGCTAACAACGACTCTCTGACTCTCAGGACAGTAAAAGTAACCACCTTTCGTTTGCCTTGGGTACCCTATGAACATCATTACTTTTGACTTGCTTTCTAACTTATCAGGTTCCTTCGACAGTACATGTGCCGGACAACCCCATACTCTAAACTTGCACAAACAAGGTTTGCGACCAAGGAAGAGCTCAGAAGGCGTCTTAGGAACTGATTTAGAAGGCACCACATTAAGTACGTAAGCTGCTGTTTCCAATGCATGGCCCCAAAATGAAATTGGTAAGCTTGCATAACTCATCATTGATCTTACCATCTCTAGAAGAGTCCTATTTCTTCTTTCTGCTACACCATTTTGCTGGGGAGTACCCGGTGCAGTCCATTGGGATGTAATCCCGTTTTTTAACAAATACTGCAGGAACTCGTTACCGAGGTATTCACCACCGCGGTCAGATAGCAGTAGGGGTGGCAATTGCTGACCTGACACGACAACCCGACACGAACCCGACACGATAATAATGACACAAACCCGACCCAACACGAACCCGACCCAAAACACGATAATAATCAAACACACACAAATTGCTAGCACTACACGTAGAACTAAAAATCTTGTATCTGACACGATAACCTGACACAAACCCAACACAAAAATCATGACACAAACTCGACACAAACAGGATAAGGTCCGACACGAATCCGACACGAATGACACAAATTGCCACCCCTAGATCGCAGTGACTTGATAGTTTTCTCGACCTTCTTTTCTACCTCAGCCTTGAACTCTTTGAATTTCTCAAAGCATTCATACTTGTAGCGAAGCAGGTAAACATATCCGTACCTTGAGTAATCGTCAATAAAAGTGACGAAGTACTCGTACCCTCCACGAGCCTGCGTGGACATCAGTCCACATAAGTCAGAATGGATCAACTCCAACACATCCTCTGCTCGAGACTGACTAGCCTTGAAAGGCCTAGTAGACATCTTGCCCTCGATGCAGGATTCGCAGACTTGATAAGGTACAGCCCGGACTAAGTCCAATGTACCGTCATCTGCAAGTCTTTGAATCCGCTTCAAGTTAATGTGACCAAGTCTCAAGTGCCAGAGATATGTAAGATCCTCATCAGAAGAAGTAAGTTTTCTCTTTCTAGGATTATCAATTACGGATGAATTACATGCAATATTTAAGGACATATTTTGATCGAAGTAGCATTAAGAGTGTAAATCAACATAAAGGATAACATCGTTATTGCCAATGATAAAATCATAAATAACAAATATCTATAAAAAGTTGATAAAATTTGTCCTGCCGATAAACCACGACCCACAAATAAACTCTCAAAATCTACTTAATTCATCAAAACATAAAGAAAAGAAAACTCCATGAAGCTCCGTCATAAAACGTTGCCTTCATCCAGTTTGGTATCTTCTTGCCATCATTCACCAGCCTTGTCG